>WNWK01001036.1:167500-305000 GCA_009830355.1 Cherax destructor | reverse complement strand
TATACGTATTCTTTGGTTCTCCTCGTCTTTCATGGGCCCTCATACCGACACGTCCACTCCCAAATATCTCAATACATTCACCTGCGTTATACTCTATCATTCCAGTCTGATATCCAGTCATTTATTACCTAAACTTGTTTTTTTACTCTAATCACTCTGCCTCTTCTGTTCTCAGGTTGGATATTTTTCTCTCACATTTATGCATTAAAATAAGATTTTAGCACATTTTTCTGAGCTTTTTAATGTTTCATGTATTTTAGGAAAATAATATGAAATATTCTAAATTAATATTGATTTTTATTGATTTTTAATGGGATTTTTTAAAAATATGTAAATAATTAATAAATATTCAAAAATGCTATTAAACTGTGACAACATCCACTTCACATCAGATTCTTTATCATTTAATTTCATTCCTCTCCCTCACGCTGCGTAATGCAGACTAGAATTATAGGCTTTGTATATTAAATTCCTAATGAAAAATTTGCCATAATTGCCGCTTAAAAAATATAAAAACGAGAGAAGTTTAGGAGAATATGACGACGAGGATGTAACAGTATGTGTGTGTGTGTGTGATGTGTTTGTTTATTTTTTCAAATGGTCTTTTTTTTGTACACAGGCATTGTATGTTTGTATTTTTTCATGCTATACTGTTCCAGGGATACCAGTAAAGTTGGACAAAAACAATTTGGTTATTGTGGTTGTACGTAAATATGAAAAGTTTATAATAAAGGTTTGGAAAAGATTGTAATGGAGATGCACAAATGATTTTATAAGTTTTTATGGTTAATATTTATCTTGAGTGATTAGAAAGACACTTGCAGATTTTTGATGATTTTGGAACCAGTTAGAGCTACATAAGCTTAATTTAAAGAAACAAATAGACTATATATGTTAGATACGTATACAGTAGTTATTGTGACATAATTTCACTTAGGTTAAATACTTATGTATTAAATGGACATTATTATATATATATATATATATATATATATATATATATATATATATATATATATATATATATATATATATATATATATAATATCAAAGCCATATGTGGAAGGAAATCTTTAGCTCTAGATCTTTCGCACTCTCGTGCGTCTTCAGGAGCTATGTAATGTTGCAAGACAGCAACAGATAAGAGGGTATATTCTCTGAGGCAAGGCTGAAGGTATCAATGGTAGCCCATGGGCTGACATCGGCCTTGAATCCGGGGTTCATTACCTTAGTGTTGATGGTTGCATGTGCATGTTGTGTCCTGATGAAAGGCCTACTGGAGACACACGGTTTTGGTGTTGAGTGAGGGGGAGGCGTGGTGTTAGGAAGTTGGGTAGGGTTTATGATCTTAGGATAGATAAATAGAGAGACATTTTTATATCACAATACCTTTCATTCTGATAATAATAAATCGAAGTGACTGTACATGACAATAACTTTTTTGATCTAGCTATATAAATAGTGCTATGGATGTACTAGGTAGGTTATATTCTCCCCAAATATATGATGGCTTATATTACATGTTGGTGGCATATATACATAAAACTCTTTATTTTTTTATAGTATTTCTCTTTGTTATTCGTATATATTGTCCTCTAGTCTCGATATATTTTCAGTACTTCCCATTCAATATTTTTCCACCAATCCTTAGCATTAATTTCTTTTACAATCCCATCTATAAATATATTAAACAATTATGGTGGCATCACATATGTCCTGCTTTTATTGGAGACTAGTCCGGGTTCGGCTCCCGGCGAAGGGGTGGAAACATCGGACGTGTTGTTTCCTTACACTGGTTGTCTATGTTCACCCATCAGTAAAATGGGTACCTGGGTGTTAGTGGACTGGTGTGGGTCGCATCCTGGGACAAAACTGACGTAATTTGCCCGAAATGCTCAGCATAACAAGCGACTTTCTATATAATAGTATCACATTGATGTCAGCTATGGCCTGTATACCTTGTACATGTACTTGTAGTAAATAAAGATATTATTATTATTATTATTATTATTATTATTATATTATTATATTATTGGTTATCTTTCCATTACGTCTACCTTCCCATGTTACAAATTATAAATGATCATATTTACCTCCTTTTGTCCATTTTGCTTCACTTGTTTCCATGTTTTGGAATGAATTTTGCTTATCACTTGTCTTTATGTAGTGATGCCATTGTTCAGTACCTTGCCACCTCGTACATACAATGTTGACACCCCTTCCTTCCTTCTCTCCCACCCTTCACTTTTCCTCCCTCTCACTCATCGTTCTCCCTCCTTCTACACCTTCATTTTTACCTCTCACCCTCGACTATACCCCTAGACAGCAGCCCTCCTCTAAGCACTCTTACCTGTACTTGACCCACACTAAGAGCGCCACCATTCCAAAAGAAACCCTTCCATTAACCAATTCCCTACCTACAGCACGTACCTGGGATGCTAATTCCCAAGTAATAGCGATTCCAGGTCTGCTACTACTACTGTCACTACTACTACTACTAATGCCACCACTACAACAACAACTACTACTACTACTAATACTATCACTACTATCATGGGCCAGCAGGCCTACTGCAGTGTTTATGTTCTTACCTCCTTCACCTCACCATACGTCCTTGATACTCACTATTATTATCACCAATAACACTAACGTCACCATCATTAAGAACAACAACAGTAGCATCACCCGCACCAACGCCCCCACCAATACCACTGTCAGTGCCAACAAAACCACCAACATAACCATTACAGCAACACCATAACCACCAACAACACCATTATCACCACCATCAACACCACCATCACCACCACAGCCTCCAACATCACCAACATACCAAAGACGGAGCCGAATTTATGGACAGTTTACGAGTGACTGGAAATACGGCGAAGCACTTTATCCAATATATCCGGCCTATTTTCTGACATAGCCGGTCCACTTTCCGGCATACGTCAATGTTAAGGAGACGGCGAGGAAAGACGGGTAGCCAAGGGTAACAAAGATTGGGGGGGTGTTGTGAGAAGTGAAGCTACCCTAACACCTTTAGCAAGGATTATTGGATTGGTTGGTCCATTTGGCTCAATTCTCCTCCGCTACACGAGGGTCATTAAGGCGACATGTCACCTGTGCACCACCAGTCAAGAATATTTTAACATCTAGCATAGAGAATTGAGATACACTTTATGCATATACTGAAAGGTGTTTACCTTTTATTGTATATACACTAGTTAAAGATATTTGTGGTTGTAGTTGTTGTATATTTTGGCGTTTCAGTGAAGTTTGAAGCGTTTTCTGACATTATTATTATTATTATTATTATTATTATTATTATTATTATTATTATTATGTTCACTTCTCGTTGTTTATACAATGAAAGATGAAAATTTTAAGTTCAATATTAAAACATATAGAATAAAATTTAACCATACTAAGTTGTATGCATAATGGCAATTTAAACTTTGTACGTTTTAGATAAAAGAAAAAAGAATATCTTGTTAAAGAAAACTTAACAAAAAAAGAACTATTGCTTTTCCAGGAAATTTTAGGAATTTGATAACTTGACCTAATTCTTGCCATTTCTGTAAGTTTGGCAAGTCAAATGAGGTTATGGATAGTGGTTTGTGAACGAGGTTTAAAACCTGTCGACTACGCGATGGTCATTAAGGCTACACGTGACCTTCTCACCAGAAGAAAATACTTTAATCCCTATAGAAGGAATTAAAGTAAACTTTGTATATATAAAGTGAGGGGAGATACACCTCTTAGTATATTATCTCTGAGGTCACAGCAGGACTCGAACCTGCACTCTCTACACAGTACTTTCTCCACTCATCATCTGGGATCTGGCTGAGAGGAGAAAGTACTGTGTACGTTGATGCAGAGTGTGCAGGTTCGAGTCCTGCTGTGGACTGAGAGATAATGTTTGTTAAAAGTTCGCCCGTGATATTGTTACTGAGGTGAAAGTTCAGATAATTTGGAGCTGATGCCTCTTTCATTAATGATAGCAATACAGTATTTGTTAATTTGTTAAGTAGGAACCTTAAGCATCGTAAACAAATCACTCTCCTGCCATTGGTTCGAGTCTCATCCGCTCTGTGATTTCAAAGATTATTTTTACAGATGAGTAAGACAAATGTGCACCAATTCTTCAGTCGAATACAGGTGATTATAACACACTGCTGGGTGTGTTATAATCATGGGTTCGAATCCTCGGCTAGTCGCAGTGTTGTTATTGATTCAATACCACTCGTTCGTGGTCACAATAATATATATATATATATATATATATATATATATATATATATATATATATATATATATATATATATATATATATATATATATATATATAATATCTAAATACGTGAAGCAAACGTCGGAACCAAAATAATGAAAAACAATAAATTATAACAAATGAGGATCGGCTACTGAACACGACTGTGTTATCTACATTATGTCAGAGAAACGTACTAAATATCTCATATAATAAAAGGATCGACACTGAGAATGGCCACATAAAACAAGCGAGCATCAGCAACACCCTCCACGGGTGATATATATTGAGTAGGGGAAGAAAATAATATCATAATTCACCTCATATAACAATGATGTTGAGGACGGTCATTTAAAACAGGTGAGCATCGGGAACTTCCTTTGTATACAATTGAAAATATTTATTTCTCTGGCAAAACAATGGACGCTGTGAGACTGGATTTCATAAAACAATTGAGCATCAACTAGTCAATTCAATTATAATAAAAACAAAAGAGGTAGGAAGGTAGAAATGATAAATAACTCATATGGCCAAACAATAGACTTCACGAGAACAACCAAACAACAGACATCACGAGAACGGCCAAACAACAGACGTCATGAGAACGAAAAAACAATAGACTTCACGAGAACGGCCAAACAACAGACGTCATGAGAACGACATAATAACAGAGCACCAGCAATTCCCTACAGATATGATAAACACCTCAACGGGAGGAAGAAACGCTAAATAATTTCATTTCAGGGAAAACAATAGACTCTCCGAGAACGGCCACATAAAACAAGTGAGCATTAGTGGAAGAACTCTGGATTGTACTCCCTAGGCGGCCACCTGAGAACTCCTGCCATCACTCATCACACTCACGTGTCTCTCCACACAAAGTATTCTTTATTTTTTTGTTCACATCTTTTCAGAGGTGGAAACAAAGGCATCCAGGACGGTAGCGGCCAGTGATTGCTGGAGGGAGGAACTGGCTCTTCTACTCCTCGGGGGGAGAGAGAGAGAGAGAGAGAGAGAGAGAGAGAGAGAGAGAGAGAGAGAGAGAGAGAGAGAGAGAATACTTGAAAGTAATCTGTAACACAGTTGCCCTAGGCAGCAACACAACATTAGTGATCAACACAGCACGAGGCAGCAACACAGCACAAGGCAACAACACAGCACGAGGAGCAACACATCACTAGGAAGCAACACAGCACTAGGCAGCAACACAGCACAACTCAGCAACATAGCACTAGGCAGCAACCCAGCACAAGGCAACAACACAGCACGATGAGCAACACATCACTAGGCAGCAACACAGCACTAGGCAGCAACACAACACAACTCAGCAACATAGCACTAGGCAGCAACACAGCACTAGGCAGCAACACAACACAACTGCAACATAGCACTAGGCAGCAACATAGCACTAGGCAGCAACACAGCACTAGGCAGCAACACAACACAACTCAGCAACATAGCACTAGGCAGCAACCCAGCACAAGGCAACAACACAGCACGAGGAGCAACACATCACTATGCAGCAACACAGCACTAGGCAGCAACACAACACAACTCAGCAACATAGCACTAGGCAGCAACACAGCAAACTTAACACCCCTCACCGTACCAAAATAATTATTGACCTGGGCGAGAATTTTCTCGTCAAAATTAAATTGTCCTTCAGATGAGTTTAAGTTCGGGAGTGACGCAGTGAAGCTTAAGTTCAATAACACATTTTTGGAGTATGTAATCACTAAATCTCAACACCAGTTTGCAAATATCAATGAAGGAAGGCGTTCACTTTGGACACCTCCAACAGCCTCGCACCACCCATAAGGGGAATTACCAACAGACCTCTGGTTGTCTTCAAGAGGGAGCTGGACAGATACCTAAAGTCAGTGCCGGATCAGCCGAGCTGTGGCTCGTACGTTGGACTACGTGCGGCCAGCAGTAACAGCCTAGGAGAACTTATAAGTTAAGGACGATATTTTCATGCAGACTGTGAGTTAAGAAAAATATCTTCTGGTAAGCTATGGGTTAAGGAGAACATCTTTAAGTAAACCTTCAACAATATGTCTTAAATTTTTTTTTTCATAGTGGTTGTCTTGCATATTTTGATATCACCTGATTACTGTGATCTTTTTGCATATATATATATATATATATATATATATATATATATATATATATATATATATATATATATATATATATATATATATATATATATATATATATATATAAATGTTGAAGGATCAGTTATGGAAGGAGAAGAGGGAATATAAATGTGTAAATTCAAGGATTATGTGTATGAAAATAAGGGTCGGATGCGAAAAGTGGGTCAAATAAGCGTGTATGCACCTGGAGAAGAGAGGAGTGTAGAGGAGAGAGAGATTTTGGGAGATGTTAAGCGAATGTATAGGAACTTTTGAACCAAGTGAAGAGTAATTGTGGTAGGGGACCTAAATGCTAAAGTGGAGAAACATGTAGAGAGGGTGTGGTAGGTAAGTTTGGGGTGCCAGGTGTAAATGATAATGGGAGCCCTTTGATTGAACTTTGTATAGAAAGGGTTTAGTTATAGGTAATACATATTTTAAGAAAAGAGGATAAATAAGTATACAAGATATGATGTAGGGCGTAATGACAGTAGTTTGTTGGACTATGTATTGGTAGATAAAAGACTGTTGAGTAGACTTCAGGATGTACATGTTTATAGAGGGCCACAGATATATCAGATCACTTTTTAGTTATAGCTACAGTGGGAGTAAAAGGTAGATGGGATACAAGGAAAATATAAGCAGTAAGTAAGAGAGAGGTGAAGGTTTATAAACTAAAAGAGGAGGCAGTTAGGGTAAGATATAAACAACTATTGGAGGATAGATGGGCTAGTGAGAGTGTAGGCAATGGGGTCGAAGATGTATGGGGTAGATTTAAAAATGTAGTGTTAGAGTGTTCAGCAGAAGTTTGTGGTTACAGGCGAGTGGGTGCAGGAGGAAGAAGAGCGATTGGTGGAATGATGATGTAAGAGAGTAGTAAGGGAGAAAAAGTTAGCATATGAGAGGTTTTACAAAGTAGAAGTGATGCAAGGAGGGAAGAGTATATGGAGAGAAAAAGAGAGGTTAAGAGAGTGGTGAAGCAATGTAAAAGAGAGCAAATGAGAGAGTGGGTGAGATGTTATCAACAAATTTTGTTGAAAATAAGAAAAAGTTTTGGAGTGAGATTAATAAGTTGAGGAAGCCTAGGGAACAAATAGATTTGACAGTTAAAAATAGGAGAGGAGAGTTATTAAATGGAGAGTTAGAGGTATCGGGAAGATGGAGGGAATATTTTGAGGAGTTGTTAAATGTTGATGAAGACAGGGAAGCTGTGATTTCGTGTATAGGGCAGGAGGAATAACATCTTGTAGGAGTGTGGAAGAGCCAGTTGTGAGTGTAGGGGAAGTTCGTGAGGCAGTGGGTAGAATGAAAGGGGGTAAAGCAGCTGGGATTGATGGGATAAAGATAGAAATGTTAAAAGCAGGTGGGGATATAGTTTTGGAGTGGTTAGTGCTATTATTTAATAAATGTATGGAAGAGGGTAAGGTACCTAGGGATTGGCAGAGAGCGTGTATTGTTCCTTTGTATAAAGGCAAAGGGACAAAAGAGAGTGCAAAAATTATAGGGGAATAAGTCTGTTGAGTGTACCTGGTAAAGTGTATGGTAGAGTTATTATTGAAAGAATTAAGAGTAAGACAGAAAGCAGGATAGCGGATGAACAAGGGGGCTTTAGGAAAGGTAGGGGTGTGTAGACCAAGTGTTTACAGTGAAACATATAGGTGAACAGTATTTGGATAAGGGTAAAGAGGTTGTTGTGGCATTTATGGATTTGGAAAAGGCGTATGATAGGGTGGATAGGGGGGCAATGTGGCAGATGTTGCAGGTGTATGGAATAGGAGGTAGGTTACTGAAAGCAGTGAAGAGTTTTTATGAGGATAGTGAGGCTCAAGTTAGAGTGTGTAGGAGGGAAGGGACTATTTCCCAGTAAAAGTGGGCCTTAGACAAGGATGTGTGATGTCACCGTGGTTGTTCAATATATTTATAGATGGGGTTGTAAGAGAAGTGAATGCGAGGGTCTTGGCAAGAGGTGTGGGGTTAAAAGATAAAGAATTAAATACAAAGTGGGAGTTGTCACAGTTGCTTTTTGCTGATGACACTGTGCTTTTGGGAGATTCTGAAGAGAAGTTGCAGAGGTTGGTGGATGAATTTGGTAGGGTGTGTAAAAGAAGAAAATTACTAGAGTCAATTATAGCTGATATTATTAGAAGCCATCTAGATAACCATAATTTGATTAATGATACCCAGCATGGATTCACGAGGGGCCGTTCCTGCCTATCTAATTTATTAACCTTCTTCAGTAAAGCTTTTGAGGCTGTTGATCACGATAAAGAATTCGATATTGTTTATTTAGACTTTAGTAAGGCTTTTGATAGAGTACCGCACCAGAGACTGTTAAAGAAAGTGGCAGCTCATGGCATTGGGGGAAAAGTGCTGTCATGGATCGAGTCATGGCTCACCAATAGGAAGCAGAGAGTGTGCATAAATGGGGTTAAATCCGAATGGGGACTTGTAACAAGTGGTGTTCCACAGGGATCAGTCTTAGGCCCATTGTTATTTATAATATATATCAATGACCTTGATGAGGAATTACTAGTGATATGAGCAAATTCGCCGACGACACGAAGATAGGTAGGATAATTGATTCAAACATAGATGTCATAGAACTTCAGGAAGATTTAGACAAACTTAATTCGTGGTCAGAAAAGTGGCAGATGCAGTTCAATGTAGATAAATGCAAGGTTCTGAAGCTCGGGAGTGTCCATAACCCAAGCACTTATAAGTTAAATAACGTAGAACTTAGCCATACAGATTGCGAGAAGGACTTGGGGGTGATGGTAAGCAGCAACCTTAAACCAAGACAGCAATGCCTAAGCGTACGTAATAAGGCAAATAGATTACTGGGATTTATATCAAGAAGTGTTAGCAACAGAAGTCCAGAGGTTATATTACAGCTTTATACATCATTAGTAAGGCCTCACCTAGATTACGCAGCTCAGTTCTGGTCTCCATATTACAGAATGGACATAAATTCGTTAGAAAACATTCAGCGTAGAATGACTAAATTAATACATAGCATTAGAAATCTTCCTTACGAAGAAAGATTGAAGACCCTAAAATTACATTCACTTGTAAGACGTAGAATGAGGAGACATGATCGAGGTATACAAGTGGAAAATGGAGTATTAACAAAGGGGATATAAATAAGGTCTTGAGGATATCTCTCAGAGAGAACCCGCAATAATGGATTCAAGTTAGATAAGTTTAGATTTAGAAAGGATATAGGAAAGTATTGGTTTGGAAATAGGGTAGTTGATGAGTGGAACAGTCTGCCTAGTAGGGTTATTGAAGCTAGGACCTTGGGTAGTTTCAAATTTAGGTTGGATAAATTCATGAGTGAGAGGGGTTGGATTTGAGTGGGACTCGCGCATGAGTGGGTAGAATTGTCAAAGCTTGTTTCTTGGGTAGCATTGAAAATTGGGTTGAGCAAATGTTCTGTTGGTGGGACGGATTGTGAAGGACCTGCCTAGTATGGGCCAACAGGCCTGCTGCAGTGTTCCTCCTTTCTTATGTTCTTATGTTCTTATGAGGATAACAAAAAGATTAGGTGACGAAAGATTGGATATCAGATTGGAGGGAGAGAGTATGGAGGAGGTGAATGTATTCAGATATTTGGGAGTGGACATGTCAGCAGATGGGTGTATGAAGGATGAGGTGAATCATAGAATTGATGAGGGAAAAAGGGTGAGTGGAGCACTTCGGATTCTGTGGAGACAAAGAACTTTGTTCATGGAAGTAAAGAAGGGAATGTATGAGAGTATAGTTATACCAACACTCTTATATGGGTGTGAAGCATGGGTGATGAATGTTGCAACGAGGAGAAGGCTGGAGGCAGTGGAGATGTCATGTCTGAGGTCAATGTGTGGTGTGAATATAATGCAGAGAATTCAGGTTTGGAAATTAGGAGGAGGTGCGGATTACCAAAACCATTATCCAGAGAGCTGAGGAGGGGTTGTTGAGGTGGTTCGGACATGTAGAGAGAATGGAACGAGACAGAATAACTTTGAGAGTGTATAAATCTGTAGTGGAGGGAAGGCGGGGTAGGGTCGGCCTAGGAAAGGTTAGAGGAGGGGGTAAAGGAAGTTTTGTGTGCGAGGGCTTGGACTTCCAGCAAGCATGTGTGAGCGTATTTGATAGGAGTGAATGGAGACAAATGGTTTTAATACTTGACGTGCTGTTGGAGTGTGAGCAAAGTAACATTTATGAAGGGATTCAGGAAACCGGCAGGCCGGACTTGAGTCCTGGAGATGGGAAGTACAGTGTCTGCACTCTGAAGGAGGGGTGTTAATGTTGCAGTTTTATAACTGTAGTGTAAAGCACCCCTCTGGCAAGACAGTGATGGAGTGAATGATGATGAAAGTTTTTCTTTCTCGGGCCACCCTGCCTTGGTGGGAATCGGCCGATGTGTTAATAAATAAAAATAAATATATATATATATATTTTTTCGAAACACATCGACACAATCACAGTTATATTGACAAAACACAATACAGAGCTTGATAAATCTACACATTTCATTTGTAATCACCACTCACTGTTCATTAATAAATTAACATTAATAATGTCACTCCACAATTAATTCACTGTGAACTGCACTAGCCTATCCACACGCCTCGTCCCACAAAAATATCCCTCACGCCATTTTTGTTGTTTTAAGAACATAAGAACATAAGAAAGGAGGAACACTGCAGCAGGCCTGTTGGCCCATAATAGGCAGGTCCTTCACAATCCATCCCACTAACAGAATATTTGCTCAACCCAATTTTCAAAGCTGCAAGAAATAAGCTTTGACAATTCTACCCACTCATGCGCGAGTCCTCCAAACCCAACCTCTCACTCATGAATTTATCCAACCTAAATTTGAAACTACCAAGGTCCTAGCTCAATAACCTACTAGGCAGACTGTTCCACTCATCAACTACCTATTTCCAAACCAATATTTCCTATATCCTTTCTAAATCTAAACATCTAACGAATCCATTATTGCAGGTTCTCTTTTGGGAAAGATATCCTCAAGACCTTATTTATATCCCCTTTGTTAATACCCATTTTCCACTTGTATACCTCGTCATGTCTCCCTCATTCTACGTCTTACAAGTGAATGTAATTTTAGGTCTTCAATCTTTCTTCGTAAGGAAGATTTCTAATGCTATGTATTAATTTAGTCATTCTACGCTGAATGTTTTCAACAATTTATGTCCATTCTGTAATATGGAGACCAGAACTGAGCTGCGTAATCTAGGTGAGCCTTACTAATGATGTATAAAGCTGTAATATAACCTCTGGACTTCTGTTGCTAACACTTCTTGATATAAATCCCAGTAATCTATTTGCCTTATTACGTACGCTTAGGCATTGCTGTCTTGGTTTAAGGTTGCTGCTTACCATCACCCCCAAGTCCTTCTGCAATCTGTATGGCTAAGTTCTACGTTATTTAACTATAAGTGCTTGGGTTATGGACCTCCCGACTTCAGAACCTTGCATTTATCTACATTGAACTGCATCTGCCACATTTCTGACCACGAATAGTTTGTCTAAATCTTCCTGAAGTTCTATGACATCTATGTTTGAATCAATTATCCTACCTATCTTCGTGTCGTCGGCGAATTGCTCATATCACTAGTAATTCCCTCATCAAGGTCATTGATATATATTATAAATCAATGGGCCTAAGACTGTCCTGTGGAACACCACTTGTTACAAGTCCCCATTCGGATTTAACCCATTTATGCACACTCTCTGCTTCTATTGGTGAGCCATGACTCGATCCATGACAGCACTTTTCCCCAATGCCATGAGCTGCCACTTTCTTTAACAGTCTCTGGTGCGTACTCTATCAAAGCCTTACTAAAGTCTAAATAAACAATATCGAATTCTTATCGTGATCAACAGCCTCAAAAAGCTTTACTGAAGAAGGTTAATAAATTAGATGGCGGAACGGCCTCGTGAATCCATGCTGGTATCATTAATCAAATTATGGTTATCTAAATTCTAATAATATCAGCTATAATTGACTTTAGTAATTTGCCTACAATTGAGGGCAGGCTTATTGGGCGGTAGTTTGACGGTAGTGACTTGTCCCTGCTTTAAAAATAGGAATTACATTAGCCATCTTCCACATATCAGACACTACACCTGTTTGAAGAGATAAATTAAAATGTTAGATATTGGTTCACAGAGTTCCATTTTGCATTCCTTAAGAACCCTTGCAAAAAGCTCATCAGGACCCGGCGATTTATTTTGTTTCAGTCGGTCCAGCTGTTTCATAATCATTTCGCTAGTGACTGTGATATTACATAATTTATCTTCTTCTGGGCCTCTGTAAAAATTAATTACTGGGATATTATATGTCTTCCTGTGTGAAAACCGAGAGAAAATAATTATTAAAAATAGAGCACATATCATTCTCCTTGTCAGTAAGATGCCCAAAGTTATTTTTAAGGGACCTATCTTATCCCTAACTTTTGTTCTATAAACCTGGAAAAAACTTTTGGGTTAGTTTTGAATCCCTAGCAACTTTAATTTCATAGTCCCGTTTAGATTTTCTTATTCCCTTTTAACGTCCCTCTTAATGTCAGTATACTGATTTATAAGATGACCCTCACCTCTTTTTATGCGCCTATAAATTCCTTTCTTCTGCCCTAAAAGATATTTGAGCCTATTATTCATCCATTTTGGGTCATTTCTACTTGATCTAATTTCTTTATACAGGATAAATGTTCTTTGGGCAGCCTGTATAGTGTTAAGAAAACTGTCATATTGATACCTCTCTTCTTCACCCCAGTCCACAGTTGATAAGTGTTCTCTAAGTCCATTATAATCTGCTAAGCGAAAATCTGGGACCATTACTGAATTATCCCTACTATCATACATCCATTCAATGCTAAGGTAATTGACTTGTGGTCGCTTGAGCCGAGTTCCTCTGTAATTTCTAAATTATTAACAAGGGTTTCCTTGCTTGCCAGAACCAAGTCAAGTAGGTTATTTCCCCTTGTAGGTTCTGTTACAAACTGCTTCAAAAAGCAATCCTGAACTACTTCTAAAAAGTCGTTAGATTCTAAATTCCCTGTCATGAAATTCCAATCAATCTGACTAAAGTTAAAGTCCCTAAATTACTACGTTATCGTGTCTTGTGGCCTTAACAATTTCCTCCCAAAGTAGTCTCCTTGTTCCCTATCTAAGTTTGGAGGACGGTAAATCACGCCTAAAATCAATTTTTCACACCCCTCTGAAAATTCTATCCAGACAGACTCTGTATGTGTTAATTCAGACTTTATACCCGTTTTTATGCAACAATTTAAATGATCACGGACATAGAGTGCCACCCACCCCTTTCCCGATACTTCTGTCTACTTGGAACAATTTAAAACCCTGAATGTGACATTCGGCAGGCAAGTCCGATTTTTCATATTAAACCATGTCTCAGTTATTGCAAAAACATCAATATTACCCGTACTTGCAACTAATCTCAACTCGTCCATCTTATTCCTAGCACTACGACTATTGGTGTAATATATATTTAGAGACCCTCCTTTCTCTTTACCCTTCTTGCTCATCTCTGTTTTTCCACTATACCTATTACTGTCCTTGTAATCTAGTGTCACTAGCTTTCCACTATCCACCTTATTCTGCCTATTACTAGTTCTCATACAACTTATAATATTACTACACTGGGACTTCTCTGTTTTCCCCCCAAAACCCATACCACTAACTATTTCTAGTTTAAAGCCCTAACAGCTCCCTCCACTGCAGTTGCCAGTGCCCCCACCCCAGACCTGGATAAGTGAACCCCATCCCTGGCATACATGTCATTTCTGCCATAGAAGAGGTCCCAGTTGTCAATGAATGTTACTGAATTTTCCTTACAGTATTTGTCCAGCCAGCAATTGACACCAATTGCCCTGGACAGCCATTCATTTCCAACTCCTCTCCTTGGCAAAATACCACATATGACAGGGTTCCCACCCTTCTTCCTAATTATGTCTATTGCTGACCTAAACCTGCTAGTCAGGTCCTCACTCCTACGTCTGCCAACATCGTTGCCTCCAGCACTGAGACAGATAATAGGATTGCTCCCATTACCTCTCATGATGTCGTCCAGACGGCTAACAATATCCTCCAAGGCTGGCTGACTGATCACCTCTGGCTTACTTTTTTTTTCCTACTGTCTCCAGTGTTATATCCGACTGAAGAAGCCTGCTGTGCAGGAGAAACGTTTCGGCAATATAGTTACCCCTAGTGTTTCTCCTTGTGTTTAATTAATTAAAGAATCTCCAGATGCTGGAGTTCATCTGACGATGATCATGTCACTGATATAACATGTCACTGCTTGACTGATATAACATGTCACTGCTTGACTGATATAACATGTCACTGCTTGACTGATATAACATGTCACTGCTTGACTGATATAACATGTCACTGCTTGACTGATATAACATGTCACTGCTTGACTGATATAACATGTCACTGCTTGACTGATATAACATGTCACTGCTTGACTGATATAACATGTCACTGCTTTACTGGAATATATACCCTTTTGTTTAAGGAAAAAGGGGGACATCAGAGCTTGATTAGCATATGTATATATCGACGTTTTTGTATTATAAATTTGTCAATAAATGTTCTCAGTGTTAGGATTTACGGGTATGTGATGTTTTATGATTGCAATTATGCCTCTGTCATGGTCTAATAACCTCACCCTCTGTCTCGCCAGACATTACATACTGTCTAGAAACAATAATGTTAGAAATTTGAACATTCTGTAGATACTGCCATCAAAAATTACATATACACAAGAACATAAGAAATGAGGAACACGGCAGCAGGCCTACTGGCTCATGCTAGGCAAGTCCTTCTCAGACCCGAACTCACCAACAAAAACATTTGCCCAAACTCACCTTCAGTTCTACTCAAGGAATAAGCTTTGATAACCCCCATTAATTCATAAAAAGGAACTGAAGCACCTGATCCATCACCAGGGCTCCATTAAAGAGGACACTGAAGGAACTGAAGCACCTGGGCCATCACCAGGGCTCCATTAAGGAGGACACTGAAGGAACTGAAGCACCTGGTCCATCACCAGGGCTCCATTAAGGAGGACACTGAAAGAACTGAAGCACCTGATCCATCACCAGGGATCCATTAAGGAGGACACTAAAATAGCTGAAGCACCTGGTCCATCACGAGGGCTCCATTAAAAACCTGAAGGAGCTGAAGCACCTGGTCCCTCACCAGGGCTCCATTAAGGAGGACACTGAAATAGCTAAAGCACCTGGTCCATCACGAGGGCTCCATTAAAAACACTGAAGGAGGTGAAGCACCTGGGCCATCACCAGGGCTCCATTAAGGAGGACACTGAAATAGCTAAAGCACCTGGTCCATCACGAGGGCTCCATTAAAAACACTGAAGGAGGTGAAGCACCTGGTCCCTCACCAGGGCTCCATTAAGGAGGACACTGAAATAGCTAAAGCACCTGGTCCATCACGAGGGCTCCATTAAAAACACTGAAGGAGCTGAAGCACCTGGGTCATCACCAGGGCTCCATTAAGGACACTGAAGGAGTTGAAGCACCTGGGCCATCATCAGGGCTCCATTAAGGAGGACACTGAAATAGCTGAAGCACCTGGGTCATCACCAGGGCTCCATTAAGGACACTGAAGGAGTTGAAGCACCTGGGCCATCATCAGGGCTCCATTAAGGAGGACACTGAAATAGCTAAAGCACCTGGGTCATCACCAGGGCTCCATTAAAAACACTGAAGGAGCTGAAGCACCTGGGTCATCACCAGGGCTCCATTAAGGACACTGAAGGAGGTGAAGCACCTGGGCCATCATCAGGGCTCCATTAAGGAGGACACTGAAATAGCTGAAGCCCCTGGTCCATCACCAGGGCTCCATTAAAAACACTGAAGGAGCTGAAGCACCTGGTCCATCTTAGACAATCAACAACTATTCGCTTCTTTCTAAGTAATTACTATATGATTTTCTTTGATTCCTTAGAACTTCGATTTAAAGAGCTAAACGTGTCTAAAACTCTTAGCTAAATCTAGAAACTAGCTAATGTTAGATTCCACAGAAACAGTTATCTCTGCAGAACCCATCACGATGATTTGGTACTAGTAAAGGGCTCTTGATCGAAGGCACTGGAGCTACCGTGCCCTTCCTGGGATCAATCCTCATTACCTCTCGTTATTCGAGGCACTAATATAACCCTTTACGGGTTCAGCGCTTTCTAATGATTGAAATAAGGGACATCTTTCATTTTTTTTAGTGTACGTTTGTACGTAACTAGAATATTTTTTAATGACGATGAGGGAAGAGCATCAGCATAACGACCTGGTGACATTTACAATACTCACCAACGACCTACTAACTCCAGTCGTTAAATATTTACGATCTGCCGCTGCCAGTTTCTCCCGTCCGTTTTCTGACCCCCAATTCCCGAAGGTCATTCTGAAAAATCTTCTTTATTATTTAGACTCCCATCACTCACACGCCTTTTAAATAGATTTAAAAAATACCCCCTCCTCTCCTCCCCCCCAAAAATCTTATATTTAAATTTGACTTAACCACAGCGTATCCCATATACCTTATTCACTGAATGCTCCTCGACCCCCGTCAAGTTGATAATGCTCCTCGACCCCCGTCAAGTTGATAATGCTCGTCGACCCCCGTCAAGTTGATAATGCTCCTCGACCCCCGTCAAGTTGATAATGCTCGTCGACCCCCGTCAAGTTGATAATGCTCCTCGACCCCGTCAAGTTGATAATGCTCTCGACCCCGTCAAGTTGATAATGCTCCTCGACCCCGTCAAGTTGATAATGCTCCTCGACCCCCGTCAAGTTGATAATGCTCCTCGACCCCGTCAAGTTGATAATGCTCGTCGACCCCCGTCAAGTTGATAATGCTCCTCGCCCCCCGTCAAGTTGATAATGCTCCTCGACCCCGTCAAGTTGATAATGCTCTTACTCGACCCCGTCAAGTTGATAATGCTCCTCGACCCCGTCAAGTTGATAATGCTCCTCGACCCCCGTCAAGTTGATAATGCTCCTCGACCCCCGTCAAGTTGATAATGCTCCTCGACCCCGTCAAGTTGATAATGCTCCTCGACCCCCGTCAAGTTGATAATGCTCCTCGACCCCCGTCAAGTTGATAATGCTCCTCGACCCCCGTCAAGTTGATAATGCTCCTCGACCCCCGTCAAGTTGATAATGCTCCTCGACCCCCGTCAAGTTGATAATGCTCCTCGACCCCGTCAAGTTGATAATGCTCCTCGACCCCCGTCAAGTTGATAATGCTCCTCGACCCCCGTCAAGTTGATAATGCTCCTCGACCCCCGTCAAGTTGATAATGCTCCTCGAGTCGAAACGTCTATATATGTGCGTGTGTGTGTGTGTTTACTCACTTAGTTGTACTCACCTAGATGTGGTTGCAGGGGTCGATTCATAGCTCCTGGCCCCGCCTCTTCACTGGCCGCTACTGGGTCACTCTTCCTGCGCCATGAGCTTTATCATACCTCTTCTTAAAGCTATGTATGTGTGTATTGGTTTCAGTACATAAATAAAAGGGCAAAACAATGTCTTCATCGGGAGCTTCAGCTATTGTTCTATTTCTGCTTTTATTTCTAACAAATCTATTGTTAAAAAAAGGAAACCACAGAGTGAAGAGAAAATGGATCTTCGGTAAAAGAGAGAGAGAGAGAGAGAGAGAGAGAGAGAGAGAGAGAGAGAGAGAGAGAGAGAGAGAGAGAGAGAGATAGAGTTTTACCTGTGATAGAGATACTGAGAAAAAGACTTGCTGAATATTGAGTGGTGTGGCAGGGATGGTGTGGTAGTGATGGTGTGGCAGTGATGGTGTGGCAGGGATGGTGTGGTAGTGATGGTGTGGCAGTGATGGTGTGGCAGGGATGGTGTGGTAGTGGTGTGGCAGGGATGGTGTGGCAGGGATGGTGTGGTAGTGGTGTGGCAGGGATGGTGTGGCAGGGATGGTATGGTAGTGGTGTGGCAGTGATGGTGTGGCAGGGATGGTGTGGTAGTGGTGTGGCAGGGATGGTGTGGCAGTGGTGATGTGATAGTGATGGTGTAGCAGGGATGGTGTAGCAGTGGTGGTGTGGTAGTGATGGTGTGGCAGGGATGGTGTGGCAGTGGTGGTGTGGTAGTGATGGTTTGGTAGTGATGGTGTGGTAGTGATGGTGTGGCAGTGATGGTGTGGCAGTGATGGTGTTGTTGTTGTTGTTATTCTTGTTATCTTCGTTGTATTGGTTATTGTCGTTATTGTTGATGTTGCATCACAATTTTCCCCGTTTTTTTACTAATTCACCAAAAACTTTCTAAATATTGCTAATACGATAAAAAGATTCACTTGCCACAATTTTACTTACCACGATTTAAGATTTTGCACTTATAACTCACAACACTTATGAGAAGCGCTATGGCTCTTGTGATTGGTAATTGATGAACCTTGAAGAGTAGCTACAATTCCGGAGATCAAGAGCCCTTCACGGCATCAAGGCACCCTTCCCCGGGAGGGAGGCTTCAACACGATGAAAGATATGCAAATTTTATTCACCGATCTTTATTTTACACTCATCTCTTAAATTTTTTTTTTCATTTCGACTGAATTTAACGTTGTTACAGTCCACTGGATAATTATATTCCACCTGATAAACAACACCGGCTGTCTCCCACTAGGGCAGGGCGACCCCTCAATAACGAAGAGGAAGCACGTTAACCATCGTTCATTCAACAGCTGTCTTGTCCTTCAAATTGTGTTGGAAATTTCACTTGAAGAATCGCACTGGCAAATTTGCTTCTCACTGTTCAACTTAAAACTGAATATTCTGTGAATACCTTCGCAGAATTAAGCTCACTCGCCAAAATTGGATCTGCCAGAATCTGCTGTTATACAGGCAGTTAAGATGCAAATTACCATGCATATATACAAGCATGTTTATATATATATATATATATATATATATATATATATATATATATATATATATATGTATGTATTATTTACTGATGATGCTTTAGTTTTGGCAACACTGCCAGCGACAAAAAACATTGTGCTCTATAATTTTAACACTTAGTTAAATTACGCTCTTTCAGATGTTCCCATTATTAACAACTTTATAATTATTTGCCACTGGTATTTTGTAATAGAATATTCCTGGGCTAAGTATTCTTTGTTCCTGTGAGTTCAACCATAAAATAGTGTATTCTTGAGTTATGTAAAGTCGGAAAATTCTCTAAATTCTCTGAAGATGTGAGTGTAGTCACACTGACTTTTTTAAATTCATATTCTGAATTACGTGTGTTACTGCGATTACTTTTACGGTTAATTAACCGGGTACACACTTGTATCTTGTTGTGAGAAAGGCACAAACTCCTTCACGTTTCGCCCTACACTTTATCAGTCGTAAACAAGAGAGGTAGAGGAGACGAATGGACCCATTTCGCTCAAATTGTCAGCAGTCGCTTACGTTCTTGGCGCTCACAGAGATCTTCACTCCATCTTCAGGACAGCTGAGATGATATCAGGGTAGACTTTATCCCGTCCTGACCTCACATGTCTGGATAACACCATGTCAGCGCATCATATCTGGATAACACCATGTCAGCGCATCATGTCTGGATAACACCAGGTCAGCGCATCATGTCTGGATAACACCAGGTCAGCGCATCATGTCTGGATAACACCAGGTCAGCGCATCATGTCTGGATAACACCAGGTCAGCGCATCATGTCTTGTTAACACCAGGTCAGCGCATCATGTCTGGATAACACCAGGTTAGCGCATCATGTCTGGATAACACCAGTTCAGCGCATCATGTCTGGATAACACCAGGTCAGCGCATCATATCTGGATAACACCAGGTCAGCGCATCATGTCTTGTTAACACCAGGTCAGCGCATCATATCTGGATAACACCATGTCAGCGCATCATGTCTGGATAACACCAGGTCAGCGCATCATGTCTGGATAACACCAGGTCAGCGCATCATATCTGGATAACACCAGGTCAGCGCATCATGTCTGGATAACACCAGGTCAGCGCATCATATCTGGATAACACCATGTCAGCGCATCATGTCTGGATAACACCAGGTCAGCGCATCATGTCTGGATAACACCAGGTCAGCGCATCATGTCTTGTTAACACCAGGTCAGCGCATCATGTCTGGATAACACCAGGTCAGCGCATCATATCTGGATAACACTATGTCAGCGCATCATGTCTGGATAACACCAGGTCAGCGCATCATGTCTGGCTAACACCAGGTCAGCGCATCATATCTGGATAACACCATGTCAGCGCATCATGTCTGGATAACACCAGGTCAGCGCATCATGTCTGGATAACACCAGGTCAGCGCATCATGTCTTGTTAACACCAGGTCAGCGCATCATGTCTGGATAACACCAGGTCAGCGCATCATGTCTTGTTAACACCAGGTCAGCGCATCATGTCTGGATAACACCAGGTCAGCGCATCATGTCTTGTTAACACCAGGTCAGCGCATCATGTCTGGATAACACCAGGTCAGCGCATCATGTCTGGATAGCACCAGGTCAGCGCATCATGTCTTGTTAACACCAGGTCAGCGCATCATGTCTGGATAACACCAGGTCAGCGCATCATGTCTGGATAACACCAGGTCAGCGCATCATGTCTGGATAACACCAGGTCAGGGCATCATGTCTGGATAACACCAGGTCTGCTCTACAAACTTTATTGCAGATGCAATAAAGTTTTGGCAGTACTAAGAGTCCAGCTCACCGAGAGCTCTATCAAGTCATTTCATGATAAAGCTCTTAAAGTCTTAACTTCGTGAAGCTCTCCTTGAAAAAAGCCACAAATAAAGTTTGACTTTAAGCTGAAAAAAGGTACACGGATTTTTTTTTCAAATTTTTATTGGTAAAATTAAATTTTATTGAATAAATTCATTTTTTTTGCATTATTATTATTTCTCAGAATATTCTTTTTTGACGTCAATAAAATTTATTTAGTAAATTAAGTCAATTAAAAAATATATATTTTTGTTCCGTTTTAATTAGAATTATTTTACTTTATTAGAGTCATGGGGAAGCACTAAACTCGTAGGGGGCAAAAAGAAAGCCCTGAAGAACGGGAGGTGGTCAGGGTTGGACCTACGGAGGTGGAGGGTAGATCGGGTTCCGTGGATCAAGAGCCCTTGATCAAGGTCCCTCAGGTCAGGGACCTGAGGGACCTGGGTCGTTAATAATGTCATCTCGGGGAAGGAAATTGTGGCTTCTGCTGCATTAACTGTGAAAATGGAGAGAGAAAGAGAGAGAGCTGAGGGTACAGTGTTGCTACACTGTTATTACACTGTTACCCAAGTGTTCTTGAGGATACATACACAGGGTGGTGTGTTTCTCTCAGTGTATATACACTGAGTGTTTTCTTAATTCCTCTTTAATGGAGTAGTCAATGGCCTTAAAAAACCATTAACCACTAATTGTTACAGTGTTTTTACAGTGTTACAGCGTTGTTACAGTGTTGTCACATTGTTACATTGTTGCTAAAGTTCTTACATTGTTCCAGAGTTAAAGTCTTAATACAGTTTTCTCACAAGCTTGTTAAAGTATAACAGTTTCGTTATATTGTTACGGCGTTCTTACGGTTTGTTACGAACACAGCCTCTACACCACTTTGTTATAGTGATTCTCCTAACAAATTCATAAAGGGAACAGGATTATCTAATCTAAGGGTCACCATACACAGGGTCGTCTAAGGGTCACCATACACAGGGTCGTCTAAGGGTCACCATACACAGGGTCGTCTAAGGGTCACCATACACAGGGTCGTCTAAACCCTTTTCTAGATCAGAGTCTATAAACGGCGTAACACTTAGACTCGATCACTTATTCCTAATTTCTTCAAGAGTTTCTCCACCGCCTTCTCAGACAGAGATATACCCTAGTAAAGGGCTTCCAAAATTACTGGTAACTTCTGGGGAAGTGTTTACCTGTAGTGTGACTTAAAGCCAGATTCACCACTAGACGCTTCCTCTGCTAGTGGAAGGTGAGGAGTGAACAAGGTAAGGCTTTACCAGCCAACCTTAACTGTCTGAGAAGGTGCCGCGTCAGCAGTTTAGAATATTTAAACATCCTACCTATGTACAAAGCTAAGCAATTTATGGCCAGAAAATATTATAAATCCAAGCATCCTTATTTTAGCTACTAATAAAGATACCAGTAATATAATATTAAGTGAAAAAAGCCGAAATTTTACATTAAACTGACCCTTTTAAAAAGGGCGTAACACTCCCCCCTGTAACAGTATTACAATGGTGTTACACCATTAGTGTTACAGTGGTGTTACATCGTTAGTGTTTTACATCGTTACAGTGTTGTTACAAAAGACACACATGAAGGAGCGTGTCTGTATAAACGTTTGTTTCTCAATTTTCACAAATATCTTATTCTGTTAGGTTAGTTAGATCTGAGACCGATAAGAAGTATATTGGTCATCATAGCTATAAGATCTAAGGCCTATTAGATATCAGTTGGCTATTATAGTTTCTTAGGCTTCAGGTCTAATTGAAAGTACGAGGCTTATTAAGGCTGCATGTCAACTGTACACTAATGTCAAGACTATTTTAATCACTAAAATATAAATCATAGTGAATTCCCGGTGTGTATATATATTGATGGATACGCATACACTGTGATGCTCACCTCACAATGTATATATTTAGTGATATACACCTCTCATTGTATATACACTTTGGGGTACGCAATCTTCAGTGAATTTACATTGGGGATGATATCTCTTTGTGTACACACAGTGAGGAACACACCTCTCACTGTATGTACACCGAGTGATACACAGATACACATCTATCGATGCAAATACAATGTCTTACGTCTCCTATAAAAGACTTGTGAAATATATTGGATATTAAGACGTTCAAAGAAAATTAGAGTTGTAGCCGCGCTGGTATGTCTTGATAAAATCACAACACACAAAGGAAGACTGGCCACTTTTCGCTCAGTGTTTTGCATTAAAAAGGGTCATTCATCATGCCATGATGTGAGCTTAGCAGAAAATAAACACGGTCGACAGAGGCATGTTTCTTAATATACATGCGCTAGATAAATCGACTTGCACATTGCAAGTAGTAACAGTTTGATTGATCCAGAAGATCGCAGGGAATTCTGGTTCAAGACAAGCCATAAACGATAGGTTAGGTTAAGTAAGATTTGTCAGGAAACAGGACAAGTGTTTCCTGACGCGGGTCTTAGTCATATGATGACCCACAGCTGGAGCTTTTGGTCATCTGACCGAGGCCTTCCACTGGCTTACCAGTCCACCCCTTTAAAAATTATTATTAAGATTATAAAAATTTCGTAGTCCAAAAGGATAGGCCTAAAGGAACAAATACGTCAAAACCCACGTCTGGTTCCAACAAGTTTTTAACCACCGACGGAGACACGACGTGTATTATTTTTTTCGTTATTACCAGAGTAGAAGGTCAGATACGGAACTAGACTCGTGTAGCTTCGTTTGTGCCATCACTCTCAATTTTTCCAATATTAGCAGTTACATCAGAGTCAGACTGAACTACAAAAGCGTACATTTACCGTCAAGCTACAGTTATATAGCTGGCAGCTCAATATTTGACCTCTGGTGATATTACCAACACAGCTGAATTAACAGTGCCAGCAAAAATTTCATCTGTTAAAATTTGTTGATAAATACGCTATTAACATGCAAATAAACATGTATATACAGCATCATCCATATAATATATAATATATATATATATATATATATATATATATATATATATATATATATATATATATATATATATATATATATATATATATATATATATATATATATATATATATATATATAATGTGTGTGTGTGTGTAAATAATGCTAAGGTACCATCTAGAATATATATTCAGGGAATAGGGATTGGTAGCTAATTAGATTTAATCCGAGGAACAGGAGGGCATCTCTAACTCCCTGGATCACGAACCCTTCACCAGTACCGATACAGCCTTCTCCTTTCACAGTTTATTTCCATATTAATCGAAAATGAAACCATGTTTAAAATTTCAGAATATTTTTTTTTTTTGCAGTGACGAGATTGGAAAATAGTAGAGAGAGTATAATAGGTGTAATATATTTTGAGAAGCACCTGCGAGCGAGCAACGCCACAGGTAATGGGAATAAAGTGCAGATAACGGCTGGAGTGATATCTAATATAGGTTGGTAACGAGGGGGGAGTGTGTATACATTAGCTCTTCTCTCTCTCTCCTTCAGCTGACTGTAACCATTATCGTGGACTTAAATAAGCCTACTGAGCAGGCGAAACGTTGATTTAAATACGGCTTACGTTTTGCTCTTTGTTTATATTTGTAAACTAAAAGTTATGTCTTCCCGTCCCATGTAGTGATGCAACCTACATCGCGTTCTGTAGATGCTACACACTTTGCTAAGAAAAGCTTGTGTTGGGACAATGTTTCGCCCTGTGTAGAACGAAACGAGGGCTCCAGCCACCATCACACAATCACCTGTCAAATAGCTACAATACGGTTGGTTGGGTTATTAGATTTCATTAAGGTTATTAGCTTCAGGAGGGTCATTATGGCTGCGTGTCACCTGTACATCATCAGTCATAAAACTTTAATACCTTAAATAGGATTAAAAATAAATTCCTGGGATATCTAACACAGTGAGATACCTTACAGTGTATATACAATGCGAGATACACATATCTCACTCTAGTATACATACTGTACATACACATCTCCCAATGTATACACAATCTTATAACTCCCAGTGTGTATACACTGGAGATATCTACCTTTCGGTGTATATACCCGAGAATAAGTCTCTACTGAGTATATAATTTGATAATTCCTGAAGGCGTACTTCTGAGTGGATAACAGAACTATTTTTTCCCTTACTCTAAAGTTTTTTCCTATATAACTTGAGAACGACAGTATTTAATTGAATTATAAACTTATACCGCACTCTGCACTATTCCTTTTGCGTACATTCTCGGATCATTGGGGTAACAAGGCTTATAGAAAACGGGGATACTTTCCTCAAATCCTGCAGCTACTGAAATATATCGAAATGTAAATATATAATTATATCACATATGGAAAATCTGGGTATCTTTATTTGTAGACGTTTCGCCAACAAGTGTTTGGTATTGACAAATCCACACGCAGTTTTTCAAGTGGGTACAACGTACTGGGAGGAAAAAAAATATATGCCCTCGATGAAAATGTAAACATGGAAGACTTAGCGGGTGTTTAGAAATGATAAAATTAAGACTGAGGAGAAGTATGAGAAGACGAGGGATAAGAGATGCTGGTGCCACAACGGCACGTCTAACTGCGACAGGTGTGCGCCGGTGGGATTATCACAGAACACAGTGTAATGATGAATGCTAGGCCTCAGGGAACCATTATAACCCCTTGTAACTACGAGGTTTCTTCTCTTCGCTTCCACGGCCAGGTCTAAAACCAAGCATCCTAAATTTCATACAGAACGCTCTAGGAAAGAGATCTTTTATAATAAGCTCTACACAGAGTGAAACGTTGCCCCAGTAAAAGCCCGTTTTGCCCCTTTTTTGTTTTGGTACTCTTCTGATAAACCACTCATTAATTAGAGGGATGTATATTCCTTTCAGTTAGTTATTTACATAGATTAAAACAACATCAGAGAAATCTTGATGGTAATATACAGCTTATAATACATTACCTAAGTGTCAATAACTTGTAATACGGGGAGAATATTATATAGGAAGATGCTATACCAGGTAATAGCACGGAAAACAAATCCAGGAATGATCCCTATAAAACTAACCAGATGGCACAAGACAATAGCTGCATGTATGTATACCTGCCATGTATGCCCATGTATACCACTCTGTATACCCACTCCATAGCCCCGTTAGACTGTTCCCACGGCTTGGGTATGCTAGGAGTCACAGACGCTGATTCCTAGCTTCAAATGGCTCGCCACGAGTGCCTAGTAGGGTCAGTTCTTCCTCTGGTTGAAGTGCAACTAATGTGAAAGTTTGAAGCCGATCGGATGAGGTGTTTTTAAGTTTTAACCGAAAACCTTGCAGGAAGGGAAAATCAGCAAGTTACTTAAAGTTATCCCTTCTTGGGTAACTAATAAAATAGACACTTATATTTTCCCACTTTGGAACTTTGGTATTTTCACTTCGAATCCATTTACAAGACGTAACTTAAAAGGAAAGTGAAATGTGATGCCAGGGAGCAACAAGGAAATAGAAGAGGATGGTGGGGAGGAGGAAGGGGAGAGGGAAGAAAAGAGAAGGGAGAGGGGGGAGAGAGAGAGAGAGAGGAAGGGTAGGATGAGGATAGGAAGCGTGAGAACCGAGGGTGTGTGGAAGTTTGTTTACAATGCCCTCCTGCGGGAGGGAGGGAGGGGTTAAAGGGGAGGTGGGTGAAAGGGGCGTGTTACCCGCTCAAGGACGGACGGACTAAACGGGGGCAACAAACAGGAGGGGCGGAGAGTAGTGTTATTACTGAGCATTTTTACTAATATTCCCAGGCGAGAGGTCGTGGAACACGGTGAATGTCACACACTTTGGGAATCTTTAGGATAATAGAGCCGTCGAGGGGAGGAAAATATAGCACAACTTTTACCTTGGCTCGTGTTAGTGTTAGTGTAACAGTGATGGTGGGTTAGTAACACTTGGTGGGAACACCTATGTAACAGTGTTACAGTTATGGATGCTTGGTAACACAGGGAACCTCAGGAAAAATAGGAGAAGCTTTTGAGGAAATTGTATCACAAAGTCTCCAATGTAAATAAAAGGACCCCAATGGAAATAAGTCACTTTCTCTGACCTTTTTCTTTGGTTATCTTAGGTAATTTACACTATGTATGATAAGTGTATCTGTACTTAAATAAACTTAATTGCTTACAACTGTTACGTTACCTCGTGTCTTAGTGGTATAGAGAACTCAGTTCACAACCCAAGGCTGGTATACCTAGAGTATACCTGGAGAGGGTTTCGGGGGTCAACGCCCCCGCGGCACCATCTTCAGGAGCTTGGGATACACTAAGAATTCAGAGTTCCAGGGAAAACTGGGTACCACATGTCTTAATGACAACAATAAGGTCACCTCGGGAACCTTATTGCTTTTATTGGGTGATTTTTTCCCCTCTCGTTACACGAGTGACCTTTATTGGTTACTGGAGAGAAATGGTATAAAATACTGACTCAGTGGAAAAGCTCAAATGCAGTAATAAGGCGATTCTTTATTGACAGTTTATGGCTCAGGTTTGTGACGTGATAAAGCTCACTGTGTGGGCGAAACGCTGCCTCTTTTTATATTTCATTTGAAAATAATCACTGAAGAGGATTAGTCACTGAGACAGAAAGAAAAAGAGGGGGAGTATAAGGGGGGTGAGGGGTCAACATTAATCCTGTCAGTTGTCGTTCCTTACACAAATTTCGTTTACCACCATAGTTGTCGCCACTACGACAACCACCACGACAACCGCCACGACAACCACCACGACAGCCACCACGACAACCGCCACGACAACCACTACGACAACCACCACGACAACCGCCACGACAACCACCACGACAACCGCCACGACAACCACCACGACAACCACTACGACAACCACTACGACAACCACCACGACAGCCATCATGAGAACAACCACGACAACCAACACGACAACCACAACGACAACCACCAAGACAACAACCACGACAACCACCACGACAACCACCACGACAACCACCACGACAACCACCACGACAACCACCACGACAGCCATCATGACAACAACCACGACAACCAACACGACAACCACCACGACAACTACCAAGACAACAACCACGACAACCAACACGACAACCACCACGACAACCACCAAGACAACAACCCCGACAACCACCACGACAACCACCACGACAACCACCACGACAACCACCAAGACAACAACCACGACAACCAACACGACAACCACCACGACAACCACTACGACAACCACCAAGACAACAACCACGACAACCAACACGACAACCTACCCACCTTCGATCAAAGCTTCTACAGTTTGTTATCCTTAATATTGAAAAGTTTCACCTATACAGTAGACTTCTTCAGTGAAATACAGAGGCAGTAGGTTTAGAAGCCGACTGTGTAGGTGAAAAGTTTCAACAACAAAGATATCAAAATGTTGCACATGAGTCGTACTCATAAACGTTTCTACTGTTATCAAAACCATCACTAGTTACTACTACCACCATCTCCACTACCACCTTAAACCCTATTCTTCCTTCCCCCAGCGGAGACAGAGAGGGGATACAGAGAGGGGATACAGAGAGGGGAGACAGAGAGGGGAGACAGAGAGGGAGACAGAAAGGGGAGACAGAGAGGGGAGACAGAAAGGGGAGACAGAGGGGAGACAGAGAGGAGAGACAGAGAGGGGAGACAGAGAGGGGAGACAGAGAGGGGAGACAGAGAGGGGAGACAGAGAGGGGAGACAGAGAGGGGAGACAGGGAGGGGAGACAGAGAGGAGAGACAGAGAGGGGAGACAGAGAGGAGAGACAGAGAGGGGAGACAGAGAAGGGAGACAGAGAGGAGAGACAGAGAGGGGAGACAGGGAGGGAAGACAGAGAGGGGAGACAGAGAGGGGAGACAGAGATGTGAGACAAAGAGGGGAGACAGAGAGGGGTACCTAGGAGGGAGATAAGTACTCACAGGTTCACAACGCGTGTACTTCAGTCTAGACCAAGACAGTATGTTTGGTTGTTGATAGGGGTGATCACCCTTACTACAGTAGTCACCCTCACTACCACCACATAAAGTTGTCAGGCAGTCTGCGGTGCACTCTTGCTCATATAAGTGCGCCAAAGATAGACTCAATAACACAAGTTCGTCATATCAGTTCAGTCGCTCTCCCTAACCTCCCTCCCTCCCCTCCCACTCACCACACATCACTCAGTCTAGTCTGGTGAGAAGATAAATATAAGTAGTATCTTATTGGAGCATAATTGTTCTAAGTTGATGTTGAATCTCTAAGTTGTCTAGATTGAAAATCCAGTAAGTGCTGCTGCTATACCATCCTTAAATGTGAGACAGTCAAACGCAGCTGATGCAGTGCTCTTAAGTACACCTGGAGGGTGTTCCGGGGGTCAACGTCCCCGCGGCCCGGTCAATGACCACGATAATTATTGTGACCTACAACCTAGAAGTAGGACAGTATATCGCTGGCTGTTCACAAATGTAATACCAACTCTCCTCTCTCACCTCTAGTGAACATTATCATCATTCTCACTGGTTTTATATTGTTTTCTACGCAGTGTTTCGTTGTCCTGTTCCTGTGTGAACTATCTTTTAGTTCGTGCTTAAGTTCAACAACTGTATTGATCTCACTCAGAACTTCAAGCAGAATCTTCTCCGCTACGATGCACAATGTTCTGGGGAAAAATTCATCCCAGTTAGCATCTTCTGGCACACCAGCGAAGACAGTGTTTATTGTTTCCTGTGATCCTCTGTCAGTCATGAGGACCAGTACAGCACTAACACAGCCTTGAGGAACACTCACAATACCGTCACTGGAACTTTATGACGACGTTTCGCTCTCGTTAACCATTGTCAAACCACAGTTGTTACTTGACAATGGTCTGTTGTGATTTGACAATAGTCCAGGACGGAGCGAGACGTCGTCATAAGGTTTCTCTAAGTGCGGCTTTTCAGTGACTAGATCATGAGAAAGTGCATTCCTCCAACGCAGGGTTTCCCAAAGTGGTCAATATGGACCTCTAAGGGTCAATGGGACAATCGAAGTGGTCGATAAATGGCTGGGGGTCAAAGGGGTCAGAACATGATTGAAATTGGTTTTGACCATGCAAATGCAAATCTAACTAAACAGAGGAGCAGATTGAATCTCTAAGAGCTTGGTGACTTACCACTAAAACTCACCAGTCTTGTTGATGTTCACCAGCTGCATCCTTCCCATTAATGATATTAAACAGTTTTAGGAAAAATGGGTATGTTAAATCTTATATAAAGGACCCCTATGAAAATAAAAGAACCCCAATGGAAATAATCCACTTTGTCTGACTTTTTTGGGTTATCCTGGGTTCTCTACACATATGCTGCTATGTATGATAATCTATGTAACTGTATTTGTGTATACCTGAATAAACTTACTTATATTTCATAATTTAAATATTACCCATTTTTTATGAAGTCATTATCATTCTTAGTACTGTTATTTAAAGTACTATTTATTAATTTTTTCTATTAACACATCGGCTGTTTCCCACCAAGGCAGGGTGACCCGAAAGAAAAGAAACCCTGTTATCATCATTCACTCCATCACAGTCTAGCCAGAGGCGCGCCTACACTCCTGTTAAAAAACTGCAACACATCAACATCCCTCCTTCAGAGCGCAGTTGGGGGTCGATGAACAATCTGAAACTCCATGAAGGTGTCGATAAGCTGAAGAGTTTGGGGATCCCTGCTGAGTCTAAGGTCGTAAGGTCCTCACCGAAACCTCTGGATAAGTCCACTATACACTAAAACCCACACGATGCACTTGTGTGTCTGCAGCAAGATCAGTTGTTGCTTGGCCAGCTATCTCTCTCAGTCTCTGCATGGATCATTTTCAATGGGACGGGATTAGAAGGAATCATGTAGGTCGGAGGTGTGTGTACTGTCTTTCTGCATGATTTTAGTCCGCTGTGTCGTGATGCGTCAAGCTTACTGTTGGAACCACCAAAGTCTGGTGTGAAAGATTGTGTCTATAACTGAAGATTGTTTGTAATAAATAGCCATACTCATTTTTATATTATTATTATTTTTATTATAAATATTATTTTTAAAAATATTATAATAATAATAATAATAATAATAATAATACTAATAATAATAATAATATTATTATTATTATTATTATTATTATTATTATTATTATTATTATTATTATTATTATTATTATTATTATCATAATTATAATAATAATAATAATACTAATACTAATACTAATAATTATTATTATTATTGTTATAATAATTATTATTATTATAAATATTTCTATTATTCTAATTATTATTATTATTATTATTATTATTATTATATTATTATTATTATTATTATTATTATTCTAATTATTATTATTATTATAATTATTATTATTATTATTATTATTATTATTATTATTATTATTATTATTATTATTATTATTATTATTATTATTATTATTATTATCATTATTATTATTATTACAGTTGGTTTTGTTGTTGGTTTAAATAAGGACCTAGGAATGGGAGATAAGTTTAATCCAAGGAAAGTTGAGGAGGACAGCTCTCATTCCTTAGTTCACAGAGCCCTTCACTGGAACCTCCCTCCCTCCCTCCCTCCCTCCCTCCCTCCTGCCCTCCCTCCTCCCTCCCTCCCTCCTTCCCTCCCTCCTCCCTCCCTCCCTCCTTCCCTCCCTCCCTCCCTTCCTCCCTTGAAGGGAAAACACGATGAGGAAAACATAAAGATCAAGACATCGTTTCAAACCTAAGATGGCCGCTTGAGCCTCAACACACAACACGAATATAAATAAGCTGCTGAGAACAATTTACTACTACTACTACTACTACTACTACTACTACTACTACTACTACTACTACTACTATTACTACTACTACTACTACTAATACTACTCATCTCCTTACGCCCCCAGACCGTATTGTCTTCTGGCCTTGTTTACAATATATGTCGACAAATATACAATATTTGTCGACAAATATACAATATTTGTCGACAAAACGAAACGTCGTCATTAGGTTCCTCTCCTAAATGCAAGTTTTTCTTAATAATAATAATAATAATAATCTTAATTTCTACAAGTACATGTACAAGGTATACACATAACTACTACTAATATATAGAAACCCCCTTATAATGCAGAACATTTCGGGCAAATTAGGTCAGTTTTGTTCCCAGGATGCGACCCGTACCAGTCGGTTAACACCCAGGTACCTATTTTACTACTAGTTGAACATGGACAGCAGGCGTCTCAAGGGAACACGTCCTAATGTTCCACCGGTACTGGGGATCGAACCACGGACCTCAATGTGTGAGTTGAGTGCGCTACCAACTGAGCTACGGGATACAGTAAATAGGTTGCTGAGGATATCTGACCAGGAAAGAAGACTAAAGTGGATAAAAAAAATCCGATTTTTATATAGGATATACGAAGGTAGAGGCTTGGCAATAGAGTTGTGGGAGAAAGGCAGCAAACAGCGTCATTGCAACTAATACGTTTTGCATCCTAGAATTAGCTGGGAAGCTAGCATGCTTCCTGGTGCCTCACCATCTCGCTCAGGTGTCTGAGAAAAGAAATACGCTAATACCAGTGATAAGTCTTACTAGTAAAGTGTTGAGAGTCAAGAATGGAAGAACAGGTCACAGAGTTATGTGAATTAAAATAATTAGGTGTGAGGAGGATCATAAGACACATGTGCAACACTTAGGTGTCTTTATTGCTGAAACGTTTCGCCTTCACGGCAGACTTCTTCAGTCGAATACAGGGGAATATAATATTGTATTCGACTGAAAAAAAAGCCTGCTGTGCAGGCGAAACGTTTAAGTAATAACGATACTTTTTACACATATGTCTTATTCATCAACTTGTCAGCACTGTATATCATTAATTGGAGCAGCCTACCATGAGCCAGTAGGCCTACGCTGCTCCTCGGTTTTTACTTTCTTGAGAACGAAATCTATCGGCAAACAAGCCTATAGAAAACTTCCACCAAATTCCAACATAGATTGAAAACTTTTATTGCCAGTTGAGAATCACAAACTTTACAACTAAAACTTTGCGATTCTCAGCCGCCAACGGAGAAGAACTTAGATGAACTTGGTCAGAATTAACAATCAAAATGCTTGTGGTGCTGGAGGACGCATGTGCATAAGGAAGCGCTAAACCCACAGGAGCCAAGCAGCTCTTGGGAAATGATAGGCAATCAGGTTTGATGTGATTGAATATATATATACATTGAATATATATATATGAATATATATATATATATATATATATATATATATATATATATATATATATATATATATATATATATATATATATATATATATATATATATATACATATATATATCTTCTTCTTCTTTCAACACGTCGGCCGTTTCCCACCGAAGCGGGGTGGCCCAAAATGAAAAACGAAAGTTTTCCCTTTTACATTTAGTAATATATACAGGAGAAGGGGTTACTAGCCCCTTGCTCCCGGCATTTTAGTCGCCTCTTACGACACGCATGGCTTACGGAGGAAGAATTCTGTTCCACTTCCCCATGGAGATAAGAGGAAATAAGAACAAGAACTAGTAAGAAAATAGAAGAAAACCCAGAGGGGTGTGTATATATATATATGCTTGTACATGAATGTGTATGTAATGTGACCTAAGTGTAAGTAGAAGTAACAAGACATACCTGAAATCTTGCATGTTTATGAGACAGAAAAAAAAGACACCAGCAATCCTACCATCATGTAAAACAATTACAGGCTTTCGTTTTACACTCACTTGGCAGGACGGTAGTACCTCCCTGGGTGGTTGCTGTCTACCAACCTACTACCTAGGACATATATATATATATATATATATATATATATATATATATATTCATTTCAAAGTTCCGAAAATGTCAGGAAAAAAATATACTTAACAAATTCTGCCATATTATTTTTCATTGCTTTGCATACAAAGAATATGAAAATATATTTGGAAAGTCACGAAATAATAAAAAAGTGATGTGAAAAATGTTCATTGATGAAAGAGAATATTTTTTTTTTTTAAATACAATGGTCGATACTATATATTTTTTAAATGTGAAGATGGGAATAATTGAGGTGTGTTTCTATGTTGGTGAAAGCTAGGGATTCAGGCTTACAGTCGTTTGTAGCTGTCAGTTGTGCTCTCTCTCTCTCTCTCTCTCTCTCTCTCTCTCTCTCTCTCTCTCTCTCTCTCTCTCTCTCTCTCTCTCTCTCTCTCTCTCTCTCTCTCTCTCTCTCTCTATTACACTGTGTGTGCGTTTGTTTTCATGTGTGTTTTTGAGTGAATGTGTTTGTGTGCATGCATGCATGTATGTGTGTGTGCGCGCGTGTGTGTGTGAAGGGCCATGAGTTGAGACCTGACCCCCACAAACAAAACACACACACACAACACACACAGCACATACAACACACACACACACACACACGCACACACACAAAACACACACACACACACACGTACACAAGACATGCCCTCATTACTCTGATTACGACCTTACGAACACAATTCCAACCACCATTGTGATGAGGTTCATTCAGAGCCCACAGCATCTTCCTCTCCTCTTTTGTGTTCTATCTAGGGTTCAGCTCTACCGGGATCTGCAAATCCCGCATTTTATCACGCCATTACGGACGTTAATTATTGTAAACTGAAAAATAAATGAATTTCATTTGCAGATAAACCGTTTGCTGATGTAAAGACGAAATAAATGGAAAATAGAATAAGTAAATGAGTTTTGGGGCCGTAATGGGCGTGAAAATATTCTCGTTGGGGTCCCAGTGAGAGTGAAAGTATTTAGTACACAGGTCAGTACTCGAGTTAGTACTCAAGTCAGTACTCGAGTTTGTACTCAAGTCAGTACACAGGTCAGTACTCGAGCTAGTACTCAAGTCAGTACTTAAGTCAGTACACAGGTCAGTACTCGGGTTAGTACTCAAGTCAGTACACAGGTCAGTACTCGAGCTAGTACTCAAGTCAGTACACAGGTCAGTACTCGGGTTAGTACTCAAGTCAGTACACAGGTCAGTACTGCAACCACTGCACTATAGTGGGAAAAAAATTATTCGTCTACTTTAGCCCGTTTCCTTACACTGTCAAAGTCTCCATTTGTCTCACGGTGACCGAAACGTATCTTCATGCACCTATCGAAACGTAGTACCTTACACAGTTACAGGCCTTTCCCACCAGTGAAAATATCTTGTGCTATATGGGATACCATATTAACAATATTCTGGAAAGTCATCTTGTAAACAGTATTCTGGAAAGTCATCTTGTAAACAGTATTCTGGAAAGTCATCTTGTAAACAGTATTCTGGAAAGTCATCTTGTAAACAATATTTCCCTTACAATGGAAATTAAAGTATAGTCTCTAAGTAATTTAGGGCAGAGAAACGTGCTCTCGGCTCGACACATACAGTGAACCCTCTTATAAAGCTACGCTACATAGTGCGATGTTTCGTTAACTAGATTACAAAACTCCTACCGAAACTAAGTAGAACGCAAAAGGTGCGATATACCTAATTTCGATGCGGTTTTTCAATTGTGTTTTCAAAAGTAATTGCGCTATGTTGTATAGGTTTAATAAAAGGTTTAATCTATACCGAATAGGTCTCCGCATCGCTGATAATTTTCGTAGTTGTTATACAGGGTGTTAGAGAACAATACTGTGTGTTAATTGTTCGTCTTTAAACCATACTCCACCGAGTAAAAATATATTATTTTACTAGTTTTCATTCTAATGAAAATAAGATTCCAGACATTTAAAGCAAATGTCCTTAATTTGTTTTCAATAGATGAAAGGCAAATTGTAGATATATATATATCCAGATGTACTCCTGTTAACTCTTTTTTTCCGGGGGCCAAGTTCCTAGACTTTTCGTGTATCCATGCGCTCTTACGGTGCCGTCCACAGGTAAGTTTCGGTACACAATAAACTATCCACTTCGGCGGCACAAATTTAATATCTCACTTTTAAATACACCGCCTTGTACAGATACCTTTTGCCCAACATTTGAAACCTTCCAGCAAAAATGAAGTTTCTCGCATATTGTGCAGAACAATGGCACGCATTTGCATAGCAATTCTTCCCCGAATGGATCCCACAATAGTCGACTAACACTCGGTATTGCAACAGGGTAGCGGGATGAGGCAGGGGTTATGAGGAAGCTTGACGCTGTGTGCCTGTAGGAGTGTGGGGATTGGGGAACCCAGTGAGCTTGGTGTGGTGTATGTGTGTGAATGTGGGACTGAAAGATGGGAAGATGAGAGGGAGAAATTGACGTAGTATGTGTGAGTGTGGTGATGCGGGTTGCAGATAGACTCGACTTTGTTGATATCATCCCAGGGAAGAGTCCGTCAGTATTGTATCTGTACTCTCTCTTTATTCTTCGTTTGTTAGCGACTTATTATTTAGCAGACATGCGGGTGCCCACCAGTACTTTTCTTATCATCCTGATCTCAGCAGTTTAGTAATGCTCTGGGACCAACAAAAACATCGTCAAAACGTTCTTCTTCCAATTATGGACTTGTTTTGACTTTGATTTCGTCTGCGATTTCGTAACTTTTCATTTTTTCTTCTTCTTCTTCTTTAACCACCAGCAGCAGCACCACCAGCAAGAACAACAACACCATCAGCAGCAATAACAGCAGCAGCAGCAGCAGCAGCAGCAGCAGCAGCAGCAGTGCCAACATCAAACAGCAACGGCACCAGTAACAGCACCACCAGCAGCACCCCACCAGATAAAGCAGACCATCCCGATACACCAATTAAGCAACCCTTTAAATATTACATCCTCATTTTGTGCACCTGTTCTGTATTCATGTATTTCGCATTAAAAACAGAACATAATCAAGCCATGGATCTCCAGCTCACTAATTATGGTAATAAGTTTGTTCGTCTGTCCTTATACACAACCAACACAAGTATTTTGGCCATCTAAATTATTCGTTTTTTTTACTCGATCTTATAAGAGACGCGTCAGCTTCAAATTACCTCAGATAACTATTTTACGTAAGTCCGACAATGGCAATAGCGAAACTTTAGATTTAGAAAGGTTATATTAAAGTATAGGGTTAAAAATAGAGTAGCCGATGAGTGGAACAGTCTGCCTGGTAGGGTTATTCAAGTTAAAACCTTGGGTAGCTTTATATATAGCTTAATATACGAGTGAGAGAGGTTGGGTTTGAGTGGGTCTTGCATATGAGTTTATAGGGTTATCAAAACTTATTCCTTTGGGTAGAATTGAAAATGGTTTGGGTTGATATTTTTGTTAGTGGATTTGGGTTTGAGCCGGACTTGCCTAGTATGGGCCAGTAGGCCTGCTGCAGTGTTCCTCCTTTCTTATGTTCTAACAAAAGGTATAAACAAGAGACTGACGACGAATTTTACGACTTTTATTATGGGAATTTGTATCTCAGTGGACTTGAAAACAACAACAAGAGCTCCCGGTGAGCGAAACGTTTCCCTGATAAATATTCCTGTATATTTAAGACTTTTACGACGTATTTTCAAACAAAAATCAATAATGCACTTTTCATACGCAGTTGAGAGAGAGGAAAATTTTGACGACGTTTCGGTCCGTTTTACCCCACGGCCAAGTTAGTTGTTTCCTTAATAATGGTTCAGGACGGAGCGAAACGTCGCCCTAAGTTTCCTCTTTTAAGTGAGGGTTATTAGTGAATTGTGGCAGCCACGGTATGGTGGCTTTTATTATTCAAAATCAACAATAATTTCTGACGTCACTAGGTGTATACATACCAGGTGTATACATATTTGGTGTATGCATACTAGGTGTATACACACTAAGAGACACGTATCCATCTGTGTATATACATTGAGAAATACTAATCTTGCTGTATATATGCGCTTGGAGATACTTTGGTATATTTAAAGCGTGCATACGAGTATCCCGTTTACAGCTCATGTATACATAAGAAGCATTTATACATAATGAGCATACATAATTATCAACATATATTCGATGCATCGCGACATTTTTTAGAACAGTAGACCTATAGGAAAAAAATATACACTAGATTGTAAAGTTGTATACACGATGATAGTGAGGTTGTATACTCGACAGCGAGGTTGTATATCCGATAGTAAAGATATATCGTCGAGATAGTTTTCTTTTGCTCAAGACTATCGTTTCCAAGCTGTTATTTTCCCAGGGATCAGATTTAATCTTTCGCGATTAAGCTTATTGATGAACAAGCTTCATGTGAGATGATCTAGGCAGCTTAGCCAGGATCATCTGGGGGGGGGGGGGTATTCATATAAACGTTTTGTATTCAGTTAAACGCGATGTGTACTCTGATGCACTCAATCAGACGCCATGATACTCAGTCAGACTCGCTGGTACTCAGTCAGACTCGCTGGTACTCAGTCAGACTCGCTGGTACTCAGTCAGACTCGCTGGTACTCAGTCAGACTCGCTGATACTCAGTCAGACTCGCTGGTACTCAGTCAGACTCGCTGGTACTCAGTCAGACTCGCTGGTACCCAGTCAGACTCGCTGGTACTCAGTCAGACTCGCTGGTACTCAGTCAGACTCGCTGGTACTCAGTCAGACTCGCTTGTACTCAGCGAGAGGTGCTGATAGCCTGTTAGATGCGCTGATATTCAGGTGGACTAGCATTAAAAACGCTGACAACAAAGCTGCCACATTTGTCAAGCTAAAAGATAGATACAGCCGCTATCAGCGTCAGGAATTAAAGTTGAAAAATGAAAACACCACTACCACCACCACCACCACCACCACCACCACCACCACCACCACCACCACCACCACCACCACCACCACCACCACCACCACCACCACCACCACCACACAAAAAAAAAACCCCCCCCCCCCCCCCCCCCCCCCCCCCCCCCCCCCCCCAGCAAAGTGCAAAAATACAGTCACCATCAGCACAAAATCCAGATGGCAAAACAACTACAAAACAACTACAAACAGTAGTGGAGGCAACAGAAATGCGTAACCAACAGATGAAGATATAGAATTAGTAATAGCAGATGAGGCCACAACGACGACAATAACTCTTGCAAAGAAAAAGGGGGCAAAATATCGACTATAAATACCATCTTTATTTATGTCATGTGAAGTGCTTATCCCTTGGTGGGTATTCAGCGCAGGTGCTGGTGAAGGCTCTATCCTACGTCCGTTAACCTCGAGAAATACACGCTAGTTGCGTCCCTATTGACGATAACAAGAAGAAAAACGGAAAGCGTTGGACGCCGTTATTATCGGCAGCTACACATGTTGAGCACAATGTTGCCACAATTGAGCACAATGTTGACACACATGTGCAGTCCATGGAGAAATGTTGCAGCCACACATGTTGCAGCACACATGTTGCAGCTACACATGTTGCAGACACATTTCAGCTACAATGTTGCAACACATGTTGCAGCCACATGTGCAGCTACAATGTTGAGCACACATGTTGCATACACATGTTGCAGCACACATGTTGCAGCTACACATTGAGCAACATGTTGCAGCAACATGTTGCAGCCACACATGTTGAGCACACATGGCCCATGTTGAGCACACATGTTGCAGCACACATGTTCAGTACATGTTGAGCTCACATGTGAGCCACACATGTTGCAGCTACACATGTTGCAGCTACACATGTTGCAGCTACACATGTTGCAGCTACACATGTTGCAGCTACACATGTTGCAGCTACACATGTTGCAGCTACACATGTTGCAGCTATACATGTTGCAGCTACACATGTTGCAGCTACACATGTTGCAGCTACACATGTTGCAGCTACACATGTTGCAGCTAAACATGTGGCAGCTACACATGTTGCAGCTACACATGTTGCAGCTACACATGTTGCAGCTACACATGTTGCATGAGCAGCTTCGAAATCAAGAGGAGAAACACCGAACGACAAAGGGAAGTAACTTCATCAGTAACGACAGTCACCAACAACGGGAGCGGTTACTCAAACAATAGCATCGCCACTAGTAACGCCAAGTAAAGGAGCACCACCAGCGACACCAACTAAAGGAGCACCACCAGCTACGCCAAGTAAAGGAGCACCACAATAACAACACACTAACTAAAGCAGCACCACCAATAGCACCACATTAACCTATTCAGCAGCACCACTAGTAACACCACTAACTAAAGCAGCACCACCAGCGACACCACCAACCAAAGCAGCACCAACACTAGCCCTAACTAAAGCAGTTTCACCAATACCACCACACCACTAATAATACCACACCAATACCATCACACCACTAATACCACCACACCACTAATAACACCACAAAAAGCTTACAAAATAGAGGACCCTTCCGAACCAATGTGAAATTCGGGTAGCAAGGTCCCAAGACTGTGCATTCCAGGTAAGACAACCTCTTCTTCCTGCTGGAACGACACGGAGAAAGTCTTGCGGGTCTCCCCGTTTGTCCACTGTCGAGACAGTCTTGTCAGGCTTTTAGTTTATACAGAGTTTCTCTGAAAGCAAGAGGACACACATCGAGGCATCCTGGAAAACAAGAAGATAAAAAAAGGAATAGAAATCCTGGAAAGCAAGAAGGAAAAGAACAAGACGTCCTGGAAAGGTAAAGAAAAAGACCTTGACGTCCTGGAAAACGAAAGGGAAAGACCTTGACATCATGGAAAGTAAGAAGGAATAGGAATAGACATCCTGGAAAGCAAGAAGAAAAAGACCCAGGGTTTTGGAAAGCAAGAGAGACTCGATCATCCTATAAATCGAGAGGGCATAGTCAAAACTTCCTGGAAAAAGAAATGAACAATCCAGGTGTCCTGGAAAGTAAAAAAATAACTCAGGTGTCCGGGATAGTAACATGAAACAAAATTCAATTGCCCTGGAACAAGAGACGGAGAGAAACTGTGCGTCCTGGAGACGAAGAAGGGAAAATGATGAAGCCCTGGAAAGAGATAGAGAAAAAGATTCAGAGAGGAGACCTGGAAAGGGAAATAGCACAGACCAAGACATCCTGGAAAGCGGGAGGGCAGACAGCAAGACGTCCTGAAAAAGAAAGTAAGAGGGCAAAGATTGGGACGTTCTGGAAAGGGAAAGGAAATAGAGAGGTAAAAATATATACCCGGAAAGGAAGCGAAGTGAACCAGGGAATAACTGGGGAGAAAATGCGTCAAGGGGAAAATGACTTGTGGGAGTGAGGCCTTGGAGAGTGACGTGTGGTTGAGAGAGTGAGGGAGAGTGACAAGTGATAGAGAGTGTGTTGTGGGAGAAATGGGGTGTGGGGAGGGGTGAGTATGAGTGGGGTGTGTGGGGAAGGGTGAGAATGAGTGGGGTGTGTGGGAGAGTGAGTAAGTGAGTTTGTGTGGGTGTAGAAGACTCATCTTGACGGGGAAAATGAAGAATAACAGTGGAAATGAGAACAAAAAATGAATGTGGAATGGAAATATCAGTGGCATGATGGATGAGGTGAATAAACTTTGAAGAATGCTGTAAAACCATGCACAAACCAGCGTGAAGAAGAAACATTTTCTCTGTTACACTGACAGGAGATGTAGAGTGATACAGAGAGCTACGCAGAGAGAGAGAGAGAGAGAGAGAGAGAGAGAGAGAGAGAGAGAGAGAGAGAGAGAGAGAGAGAGAGAGAGAGAGAGAGAGAGAGAGAGAGAGAGAGAGAGAGAGAGAGAGAGAGAGAGAGAGAGAGAGAGAGAGAGAGGAGCTCTGCTCCACTGGCGGCGCCTAACGTTAAAAATCCCAAACGGAGAATATTTACTAAAAACAGGTAAATTTAGCCCACTTTGGCAGTCTCGCAGACCATTTGCTGGCGAGGCAGGGACCCTCATTGCCCGGGATGGCCCCAGCAAGTGGCCCCAGAGTGCCGCCACTGCCAAATACACAGCCAGAGAACATCCACAATAACCCTCCCTCGAGCAGGTAAAGATTTTCAATAAGAGCAACGCCAAATTAACCCTTTCAGCTTCCTCCCTCCCTCCTTCTAAGTTCTAACCTGACTACAAACCAGTGGTTACCACAGCTGTAGCAGCAGCTAGTGTGAGTTCCTAGTGCTAGCACCTAACCCTGCTATATTAGCTAGTACTGCTGCAGCTAGTGCTGCTGCCTACCACCTGCTTCTGCTGATGTAACTAGTGTTCGTACAAACAACTAATCAAAGTCTGTCATTACATCAGTACCGTAAAAAAAAGGCGCATTGGATCCTTCAAAGCCCCACGAATATTACCCCAAACGTTAAAAAATAAAACATTCTCCCTTTTACATGTGCCAAGCTTAAAAACACACACGTTTCCAACTGTTAAAGTACGGATTGGTTTTCCCTGAACCCCGCTGGTGGCAGCACTCGCCCCTACATGTAACTCTAGTCATATAAACATTAAATCAACATAATCGGATTTTCCTCTCACCAAATATCCAGTGTATTTGCGAATAGTGATGGAATAGGCTGAAGTAGTGCGTGTGGTAGAGGGGTGCGTGTGGTAGAGGGGTGTGTGTTGTAATAGATACATTGAGGAGTGTATGGGGTGTAGTGTAGAGAACAGAGTGTTTGTTGTAGTGATAATTGGGGATATGAGGTGTAAGAGAAGTGTGATGTAGAAAGTACAATGAGTGTTGTGTTATAGAGGACAAAGGATTACATAAGATCACATGAGAGTACTCGGGAAAGAGACACTTTGCACTCATCATCGAAGCTAACTTTCAGAAAGGTAAATCCACATCGAATGTAAAGAAAAACAATGTCTGGATACTTGATAGGAAAGATAGTAGTGGAAAGAAGTAACAATCTACAACTATTACTATTACTACTGTTTGCTGCTCACCCCTCCCCAGATAGTATATGTCACTGGTTATAAGAAGAATAGTGTGGGCTGCTGTAAAATAGTTATACCTGGGAGGAATTGTATACGACTCTTAATAGTGTAGGAAGTGTGTGCGTGAGGGTGCTGACTACCAGCCAACAGCACTCTCCTTGGTGCTCCTCTTGGGTCCAACGCCATCGATCTGGTCCTACAAAAAAAATCTCAGACCTTAGGACGATGGAAGGCAGGATGAAAGACATCGATACACACGATGCCTTCTACCTACTCACCAGGTGCCTGTCAATCCCAAAACTTACTTACTTCCTGAGATGCTCTCCAGCCTCCAGCAGTCAGAAACTCAAGGAATATGACTCTCTCCTCAAGACCATGCTAGAGAGTGTATTGAATATTTTCCTCGAAGATGGACAGTGGTTGCAAGCCTCACTTCCAGTCAGACTTGGGGGGCTGGGAGTACGCAAATCCTCCCAGATTGCCCTACCAGCTTTCCTTTCCTCTTCCATAGCATCAAATGATTTAATAAAACAAATTCTTCTAGACAACCTCAATGATTCAGCAGGAATACAGGACCCTAGCTACGCCAGTGCCATCACTGAATGGGAGACTCTTGCTGCTCCAGCACCAAAACCTAGTGCAGAACTGGCCTACAAACAGTCAAGTTGGGATGGCCCCATCACTGAAAAGATGCTTACCAACATGCATAGGGCTGTAACATCAGACAGGGAGACTGCCAGTCTCCTAGCTGTGAGTGCACATCACTCTGGGGACTTCCACCAAACAATTCCCATTTCGGCAATGGGAACACTGCAAGACACAATGAAGTCAACGACATCATAAAGAGAACCCTTGCTACAGCTGGATGCCCAGCCGAGAGAGAGCCCCGATCACTAACAGCCAACAATACCCACAACCCAGCAAACTGCCCCGACGGGATCACCATCTGTCCTTTGAAGAATGGCAAGCTCTTAGCATGGGACTATACCTGTGTCTCGACACTGGCTGACACCTACATCCATCACAGTGTCGGGCGACAGGGAGGAGCTGCTGACCACAGGGAGGAGTACAAGATCGGCAAATACAGGGACATAAGCCAACAGTATCAATTTGTCCCAGTAGGATCAGAGACCTTGGGAGCATGGGGAAAAAATGCAACACGTTTCCTTAAAGAACTGGGTTCCAGACTCATCGACACCACCAGGGACTCAAGGGCAGCCACTTTCATGTTCCAGCTCCTCAGCGTGGCCATCCAGAGGGGAAATTCATGCTGCATACTGGGCTCGCGTCCGGCTTCGGAGGAGCTGGAGGAGATTCATAATCTTTGATATATTGTACCAATGTATTCATGTTCATGTTTGTGTTTTCTGTCAATGTATTCTGTCTATTAATAAAGCACATATATAATATATATAGGGGGGTGGTAGGAGAAAAAAATATTCAAACAGCTCCGGGGAGAACCTTGAGTTTTCCCTGAGGCACGTTTATTGTCTTCTCTGAGGATGAGGGTCCCCAGTAAAGTTCTAGAGGTGGTACCTCCTATATTGCAATATATATATATATATATATATATATATATATATATATATATATATATATATATATATATATATATATATGCAAAAGATCACAGTAAACAGGTGATATCAAAATATGCAAGACAACCACTATGAAAAAATAGAGGAATTCCAAGCGCTTTCGTGACTACTCACATTATCAAGGAACTATAAAAGGAAACATGACAAGAAGGCTTATATAAGGGGCAAGACTACACCTCACAGTCACATTACACTAACAAAGACTACACCTCACAGTAGCGTAACATCGCACGACTCTGTGAAGAGGAACATAAAGAACTGGGAAGAGTTTCAGGTCCTTTCTTATGTTCCTCTTCACAGAGTCGTGCGATGTTACGCTACTGTGAGGTGTTGTCTTGCCCTTATATAATAAGCCTTCTTGTCATGTTTCCTTTATAGTTCCTTGATAATGTGAGTAGTCACGAAGCCTTGAATTCCCTATTTTTCATAGTGTTGTCTTGCATATATATATATATATATATATATATATATATATATATATATATATATATATATATATATATATATATATATATATATATATATATATATATATATATATATATATATATATATATATATATATATATATATATATATATATATATATATATATATATACATAAGGGCAGTATATCTTCCCTGTGGCTCTCCCTTGTGGCACTGTCTTGTTACCCTTCCCTGTGGCTCTTTCCTGTGGCCCTTCCCTGTGGCCCTGCCTTGTGGCCCTACCGAGTGGCCCTACGTTGTTGACCTTCTCTGTAGCCCTACCTTGTAGCCCTTCCCTGTGGCCCTTCCCTGTGGCCCTACCTTGTAGCACTTCCCTGTGGCCCTTTCCTGTGGCCCTACCTTGTAGTCCTTCCCTGTGGCCCTTCCCTGTGGCCCTACCTTGTAGCCCTTCCCTGTGGCCCTTTTGGAAACCAATTTTTCGCACTCTGGGGAGTCCTGCGTAATGTGTCGAAAACAAATGAGCATAGCCACAACAAATTTATAAATAAACAAAAGCACTGTGTAGTTAAGGAATTTTAGGGGAAACGCTGTGTAAGGTTTCTCTAGTCTCCGGAGACGAAACGTTAGTTAAGCGTTTTGCTCGCTCTAAACGTTTCTAAAACCTACTGAAAAGAAACGTTGAATGATTTCTGGGAATTTTAACCTTTCTCCCCTCTCTCTTCAGGTCTGTCCACAGCCTTTCTTGCTGTTAGTAATGTTATTAATATTTGGTTATTGTTAATAATGTATGTGTTAGTAATGTTATTAATGTTTTGTTACTGTTAGTAATGTTACTGTTAGTAATGTTTTCTTTTAGTGTTAGTAATGTTTTCCTTATGTTTTTTCATATTATCTAACTACGTTTATTTTTGCATTTATTTTTATTGTCAAGATCCCACTGCCTTGACGCTGGTAAATTGTTCTTGATCCGAGGAAATGGAGCTAACTTTCATCTCCATAAGACAAACTTGATTCAGTGCCATTTCCCCAGGCACTATATAACCCTTACAGCTTTAGCTCTTCCCCGGAATATTGTAATATAATATTAATGATGATAATAGTTATAATGATAATAATATTATTATTATTGATAAAAGTAGCAATAAAAATAATAATAATAATAATAATAATAATAATAATAATAATAATAATAATAATAATAATAATAATAATAATAATAATAAATCATAAGCGCTTTAACGCTTCCCCGTTAATATTGTAATGACGATAATGATAATGATAATAATAATTATTATAAAATAATAATAATAATAATGATAATAAAAACAATGATATTATAAAAGTAGCAATAATAAAATAATAATAATAATAATAAATAATAATAATAATAATAATAATAATAATAATAATAGATGCATGCGTACCAAGGTTGTTTGGTTACTGGGGTTTAAAACCTATCGACTACACAATGGTCACTAAGGTTACAGGTAATATTTTCACCACCTGACAAGCGTAATTTAATTCCTATAAAAAAGGGGGAGTACAGTAAACTCTCAGCATATATACTCTGAGAGAAATACACCTCTCAGTGTATACACACACACACACACATATTATATATATATATATATATATATATATATATATATATATATATTAGGTTGGTAGTCAGCAACCACCCAGGGAGGTACTACCGTCCTGCCAAGTGAGTGTAAAACTAAAGCCTGTATTTGTTTTACATGATGGTAGGATTGCTGGTGTCTTTTTTCTGTCTCATAAACATGCAAGATTTCAGGTACGTCTTGCTACTTCTACTTACACTTAGGTCACACTACACATACATGTACACGTTTATGTATACACACTCATCTGAGTTTTCTTTGATTGTATCTTAATAGTTCTTGTTCTTATTGCTTTTCCTTTCATATCCATGGGGAAGTGTGTTGCATGCAAAGAGTATGTAATCTTTATTCGGAGCATGTTAAACACACCCACATAGGCTCCCCTCCAACCAGCGAACCATCGTTAAGGGTTTGGCGATGGGGCCCCATCATCAAATCGACGACTCGGTTCAGCCAAATAAAATGCGAGTTTAACAATGACAAAGGTGACGTGGATACCACTCGCAGTTTATCATTGAAATTCCTGCATAGAGCTGGTTGTGGAAAGTTGTCTGTCTTTTGGCTGCTGTTTAGCCTAGACAACTGTGGCGTGCACTAAATACTACTCCTTTGTATATAGTGTACATATGTGTAAAAAGCCCTTTTCTATATACTTGGTGAAGGAAAAGACAAAAGTCTTATATATTCATAACTGCTTGGTGAAGGAAATACAAATTCAAAGCATCTTCTACTGTGTTTCTTTGCTCCAAGCTCCCTTTTACACTCAGGTTAACAGGCCATTGAACCTGAGGTTGTAATAAAGTGGAATAAGAATCTTTCCTCCGTAAGCCATGCGTGTTGTAAAAGTCAACTAAAATGCCGGGAACAATGGGCTAGTAACCCCTTTTCCTGTATAGCTTACTAAAAAGAAGAAGAAGAAAACCGTCAAAGTGGGATGTTTGAATGTGCGTGGATGTTGTGCGAATGATAAGAAAGAGATGATTGTAGATGTTATGAATGAAAAGAAGCTGGATGTCCTGGCTTTAAGTGAGACAAAGCTGAAGGGGGTAGGAGAGTTTCAGTGGGGAGAAATAAATGGGATTTGGTCAGGAGTTTCAAATAGAGTTAGAGCTAAATAAGAAGTGGCAATAATGTTGAATAATCAGTTATGGCAGGTAAAGAAGGAATATAAATGTATAAATTCAAGGATTATGTAGAGTAAAATAAAGGTTGGATGTGAAAAGTGGGTTATAGTAAGTGTTTATGCACCTGGAGAAGAGAGAAGTGTAGAGGAGAGAGAGAGATTTTGGGAAATGTTGAGTGAGTGTGTGGGGAGTTTTGAACCTAGTGAGAGAGTAATTGTGGTTGGGGATCTTAATGCTAAAGTGGGTAAAAATGTTGTGGATGGAGTAGTAGGTAAATTTGGGGTGCCAGGGGTAAATGTAAATGGGGAACCATTAATTGAGCTATGTGTAGAAAGAGGTTTAGTAATAAGTAATACATATTTTATGAAAAAGAGGATAAATAAATATACAAGGTATGATATAGCACGTAATGAAAGTACATAGTTTGTAAGATTATGTATTGGTGGATAAAAGGTTGATGGGTAGGCTTCAGGATGTACATGTTTATAGAGGGGCAACGGATATATCAGATCATTATTTGGTTGTAGCTACAGTTAGAGTAAAAGGTAGATGGGACAAAAAGAAAATGGCAACAGCAAGTAAGAGAGAGGTAAAAGTGTATAAACTAAGGGAGGAGGAAGTTAGGGTGAGATATAAGCAACTATTGGCAGAAAGGTGGACTAGTGCAAGTATGAGTAGTGGGGGGGTTGAAGAGAGTTGGGATAGTTTTAAAAATGCAGTATTAGAATGTGGGGCAGAAGTTTGTGGCTATAGGAGGGTGGGTGCAGGAGGAAAGAGGAGTGAGTGGTGGAATGAAGAAGTAAAGGGTGTGATAAAAGAGAAAAAGCTAGCTTATGAGAGGTTTTTGCAAAACAGAAGTGTTAATAGAAGAGCAGAGTATATAGAGAGTAAAAGAAAGGTGAAGAGAGTGGTGAGAGAGTGCAAAAGAAGAGCGGATGAAAGAATGGGAGAGGCTCTGTCAAGTGTTTGTCAGTCTTAATACACCAGACAACAGTGAGAGTGACACAAGTAGAGGTGATTTACGCAATATATCGTAATGTTACGCACACTGTAAACATTAACGTGGGGATCAAACACTTTCAATCGATTAATAAATGAGAAAAATAAATACTGAAGGATTTTTTTAGTATTTTACAGTATTTATGATTGACGCAAATTTCGTCAGTGTGACGATGCTTCAAAATGGGATGGTAATGTACTAGTTTCTGTTTATCTTTTGCTAGAAAATAAAATTCACGCATGTTTAATGCCTATTATTATTTTCAAAAGAAAGAAACGCAGCTGTGATTTATTTTTGGTCATTAATGTGTGGCTCTCCACCTGTTTGATCACCGTTGCGGCCAGTGTATGGAATGGTCATAAACAGTAGGCCGCCTGTTTATTTCGTTACTGTTTGTAAACTATAGGTAAAATAGGTTATTGTAAGTTAATATATTCTTAAGCAACATTTTTAATTATTTTTTTTATATGGGGTTACATGGGATAGAAATAAACGAAGGGTCGTGTGGTGGCGCCAGGACGCCAGTCTTGTGGTGGCGCGAGGACGCCAGTCTTGTTCTGGACAACAGTTGCATGGTAATCTGAGCTGAGGTTTGTATATAGATTACACATAATTAAACTCAAAGGGAGCTCCGTTACTTCTGGGGTTCAATGAGTACATAATTACTCGTGTGTTTGCTCGTAGATATAATGACTCTAGTAATTAGGTATCCCTGAACGAGTACGCTGTATCGTCCCTCTCAAGGAAGGTTCCTTGACGCTGTTGAGGGGGCTATTGATTTAAGGAATTGGATCTGTGCTCCAGTAACCTGAATTAAACCTGAATACCTTCCACATCCCCACCACAGGCGCTGTATAATCCTACGGGTTTAGCGCTTCCCCCTTGATTATAATAATAATAATCATCCACTGTATCGTTTATAACTTAAGAATGCCTCATCCGATCAGCTTCAAATTTTCAACGGTGGTTTACTGTAACTAGGGAAGGTTCTTGCAAATAGTCCATTTCAAGTTTCATGGAATGTCTGATAACTTTTGAAAAGACTTGTGGCTGTCTTTAAATATTCAAAACTGGTATATCCTACTTAGACGAAGATGGAGAGGGTTCTTGAAGGGGGTTCTTGAAGGGGGTTCTTGAAGGGGGTTCTTGAAGGGGGTTCTTGAAGGGGGGGTTCTTGAAGGGGTTCTTGAAGGGGTTCTTGAAGGGAATTCTTGAAGGGGGCTCTGTCTTGCCTCATAAAATTTTCCCCCTACTATCTGATGCTAGTTTTGCAACATTGCATAGCTCCTGACGACGCTCGAGAGTGCGAAAGATCTTGAGATAAAGATTTTCATCCCCGCGTGGCTTGTTCTGCATGGTTAAGATCGCCTGTTTGCGATTATATATATATAACAACACTGCGACTAGCCAAGGACTCAAACCCATGTCGTTTTGGCCCACCTCATGATGAGCGAAAATCACATGACGCTCTAACCCACAGGTCCACCAAATCCTACAATAATCAAGCACCCAGCAGAGCTAGGTTTTTTACCTTGATCCGAGGACATACTGTGGTGTGGGTGCCTCTGAGCTAATTTCATTCTACTCCCCGTTTGGTGTACTAGCCTCCACGAGCTGTTTATATATTACTGTAACCACGAACGACTGATATTTAATCAATAACAACACCGCGACTAGCCAAGGGAAGCAAGGGAAACATTCAATTAGTGGCGAAGGGATTTCTGGGAAACAGAAGGGAAGGTATCTATGAAGAATTGGTGGAAAACCTCATCAAGGCTTACAAGAACATGGGATGTAACATGTCACTTAAAATCCACTTTTTGGACTCGCATTTAGACTTTTTTTTCCAGTGGTGGGACAGTTAGTGACGAACATGGTGAAAGGTTTCACCAAGATATTTCAACCATGGAAAAAATGGTACCAGGGCAAATGGGGCACAAGAATGCTTGCAGACTGTTGCTGGACATTGGCAAGAGATGATTCTTCAGCCCACTATAAGCGTCAAGCAAAAAGGCAGAGAGTAGGTACGGATTAGAGTTTAAAACATACTGACACATATTGTACGTTATAATAAAATAATCAAATATTCCATGCCTCGTATCTTTAAACCTATAACCAATAAGCATTTTTCAAGGTGATATTTGGATTCAGGACATGAAAATACATTAACTAATCTCATTTAAGAAGCATACAACTTTTCAAAAATTGTTGACCATTGTATAATGTAAGCAGGTATGAGCATAACACCACAACTCTATCATGAAGGTCTCTCTTCACGACCTTTAAAATCCCCATTCGCTAACTGAATTGCCTATTTACAAATTTTAGTTTTTTTTCGTAAACTAATTCACCAAATCTTTCATTCCGAACATTATATATCTCAATTACTAGGCCATTCAATCCATTGTTTTTCTTTAATGAATAAATTTAACCTTGACGTCAGCAAATGAAGTCATGTCGGGTATTGGTGGATCTAGTTTCGTTTCATTTTGATGTATAATTCCGGCTGGTGTAAAAATGATTTTTGTTTTCATCAGGCAAGACGAATGTGGCCCCCCAAAAAATGTAATAGCAAGCAGAGTGAGTAATTACCTAATTGTTTTGTTGATGAATATTTAACAGGAGGCACGAATTTTTTTTCCCCTCCCTCCCAGGCATCCGTTGCTGCTGCACACACACACACACACACACACACACACACACACACACACACACACACACACACACACACACATACACACACACACACACATACACACACAAGAAGCCATACAAGCGGTTAACAATGTCTGTTCTCTCGCAGAGCTTTATCAAGTCACGTTTCCTTCTGTGTAGATCTATATAATGTCATGTATCGCTCAGTGTACAGCTTTGTAAAGCCATATTTCACACTCTATAGAGCTTCGTCAAGTCATGTTTCACCCTGTGTAGAGCTTTATATATATATATATATATATATATATTTAAGGCTTTATTTCTGGACAACAGCATTTAGAGAACCACATTGAAGGTTTTACACGAATTTCAGGTTCAGTGTTGCAGTGTCTGACGATCGACGTTCAGTTCTGCCGTGTTTGGAGATCGAGGTTCAGTTCTGCCGTGTGTGTTTGGAGATCGAGGTTCATTTCTGCCGTGTTTGGAGATCGAGATTCAGTTCTTCCGTGTTTGAGGATCGAGGTTCATTTCTGCCGGGTTTGGAGGTCGAGGTTCATTTCTGCCGTGTTTGGAGATCGAGGTTCAGCAACCATCATCCTTGTTAAATCCTTTCGGCTGTCTGGAAGCGATTTCCTTTCTAATTTAAGCTCAATGTTAAATCCAGCCAGACAGATATTGCTGGCATTGTTGGTCTCATTTACGGCGACAAGTGTAATCCTGGCATTAATGCCCGAGCCAAATGGAGCCGTAATGTTTGGCCTGGATGGCACTGCCCCAGCTTGTCCAGATTGCACTGTTCATCCTGCTTAGATGGCACTATCCATCACACCCAGGTGGGACAATTCATACCCAGATGGCACTGTCCGTCATACCCAGGTGGGAATACCGACCCTTCAAAAGATGGTACTTCTTCACAGTGACCAAATTGTGAGTTTTCTCACCTCAGAATGTCTGTTAGAATTATATTTTAAACCTATTAATTGAAGAGACTTTAGTTTTTCCTCACTCGCTACGAGATCATGGTCTAGGATGGACCGAAACATCGTGATAAGGGTCCATTATGGGCCGAAACGTCTCAATTACAATCTGTGAGTTACTTGCTAAAAACGTAAGCTACCCATCAGTTTTTTTTAATTATAGGCTAAATACAGGAGACAAAAACTATAAATATCTAATATATAAAGCTTACAATTAAGCTTAAAGCATAAAGATGTACGCTGATATCGTAGCATAATTTGTCCTGGTGTCAGCATGGCTTAAAAATCCCTTTGGCTTACTAATTAAGAATAGGAAATGAAAGACTAACAAATACAGGTAATTAACCTGACTAATGACATTCATAAATACTGAAGAAACTTTTTGAACATTTCAAAGCTCATTAGTAAAACTAATTACCTTCATTCTGTTTTTTTCACTGCATATACTTAATTAGTAAGTTAAGGCCTACCTGTGGTGTGATTGTGAATAAAAGGCTTTAATCCTATTCTTCTAATTTATTACTGGATCGTACATCAGTCCATGGCTTTATTCATCTTCTGGTTTTATTAATGTGATTGTCCTGGACTTACTTTTATTCATGGGTTACAAGTTTAAAGTAAATTTTTATTTTTTTTTGTACCTGTTCACGACTTTCTTCTGTCTATCTTTTATGGTATTATTTTTTTATATTTGCTCTTCCCTGAGCAGTGGAAGTCCATCTGCCTTCACTCTCCCAGTGGTGGGATTTTTAAGTTTTCAAATTGGCCTTTTGAGGGTATTATGTTGCAGATGCTGCTAGTAGACTTCGTGTGTGTTTAGCTATAGTTCCTAGTCCTCTTGAGGTGTTGATCTCCAGCTCTTGAACCTCTTGGCGGTGTTGAGTTAGAGCTGGTAGAGTAATAATAATAGTAATAATAATACTATAATAATAAAACACAACATCAGCATTAGCAAGAGGTGTTGGGCTAAAAGATAAAGAAGCAAATACAAAGTGGGAGTTGTCACAGTTGCTTTTTGCTGATGACACTGTGCTTTTGGGAGATTCTGAAGAGAAGCTGCAGAGGTTGGTGGATGAATTTGGTAGGGTGTGTAAAAGAAGAAAATTGAAAGTGAATATAGGAAAGAGTAAGGTGATGAGGATAACAAAAAGAATAGGTGACGAAAGATTGGATATCAGATTGGAGGAGAGAGTATGGAGGAGGTGAATGTATTCAGATATTTGGGAGTGGACATGTCGGCGGATGGGTCTATGAAGGATGAGGTGAATCATAGAATTGATGAGGGGAAAAGGGTGAGTGGAGCACTTCGGAGTCTGTGGAGACAAAGAACCTTGTCCATGGAAGTAAAGAGGGAATGTATGAGAGTATAGTTATACCAACGCTCTTATATGGGTGTGAAGCATGGGTGATGAATGTTGCAACGAGGAGAAGGCTGGAGGCAGTGGAGATGTCATGTCTGAGGTCAATGTGTGGTGTGAATATAATGCAGAGAATTCGGAGTTTGGAAATTAGGAGGAGGTGCGGATTACCAAAACGATTGTCCAGAGAGCTGAGGAGGGGTTGTTGAGGTGGTTTGGACATGTAGAGAGAATGGAACGAGACAGAGTGACTTCGAGAGTGTATAAATCTGTAGTGGAGGGAAGGCGGGGTAGGGGTCGGCCTAGGAAAGGTTGGAGGGAGGGGGTAAAGGAAGTTTTGTGTGCGAGGGGCTTGGACTTCCAGCAAGCATGTGTGAGCGTATTTGATAGGAGTGAATGGAGGCATATGGTTTTTAATACTTGACGTGCTGTTGGAGTGTGAGCAAAGTAACATTTATGAAGGGATTCAGGGAAACCGGCAGGCCGGACTTGAGTTCTGGAGATGGGAAGTACAGTGCCGGCACTCTGAAGGAGGGGTGTTAATGTTGCAGTTTTATAACTGTAGTGTAAAGCACCCTTCTGGCAAGACAGTGATGGAGTGAATGATGATGAAAGTTTTTCTTTTTCGGGCCACCCTGCCTTGGTGGGAATCGGCCGATGTGTTAATAAAAAAAAAAATATAAAACAATGACGCTTTTTGTAATATATACCTCTTAATTTATACTGAATACACAGAGGTAAACATCTCGGGGTTCACATATAACGACAGATACATACCTCTCTGTGAACATAACCTTTTCGATCTATTAATCACACTTGCACCTGGTCTGAGGCAGGTCCCGGGTCTTCAGGTAGTCTCAAGACATCAAACTGATCACTTTGATATCTCTCACGTCATGGTGAAGTCTTCTTGAACCAAGAAAGCATTATGAGATTGTCTTTAAATATTTCATTTCCGTTCGCACAATGAATCACTTACCTTGGTAATAGCTCCCGGCTATTGTCGCCCATTTCTTGGCTTCAACCCGCAGCTATTGTAATATATTTGTTGACAACACGATAAAATTATCGTTCACGTGGTGGGAATGATTCAGTCATTCCTGGACCTCTTGATTGGTACATGTATATTATTTTTTTTGACACATTTACCTATTATGTGTATTACACAATCGCTGTTGTCAATAACACGACAAAATTATCGTTCGCATGAGGGGAATGATTCAGTCAATCATTCCTAGGCCTGTTGATTGCTTACACACCTCTGTAAAACACGTGTGTATTTTATTTTTGGACACATTTACCTGTTATGTGTATTACACAATCGCTGAAACCAGGACTAGACTAAAGGCTGATTGGCTGACGAATTTTTTTTCCGGTCTGCAGAGTAAAGTCTAATCCATATCCGCGTACATCAGCCTCGCCACAATTGAATAGTTAATTGGATAAAGAATTCCAGTTTGATGAAATGTGTTTATAGTAATTGTCTGTACACTTATATAAACTCCCTCCCCCCCCACACACATACGCATATGTATATATAATACATTTATATATATATACACATATCACATATTAATGCATCCACGAACAAAAGGTTTTTAAGCAAATAACAAACTGCACTGCCCGGGAATCAAACCCTTGTTATTTTAACATGTCACCCGAGTAACCCGCTAAAATTCCGAGACGTCCAGACAGCCAGTGCAGTTTGCTATTTGCTTAAAACCACTTGTTCGTGGATGCATTAATATATATACTGATCGTGTGACTGGTATTCCAATACAGTAGGAGAATGAAACTAGTCCTGTAGCTTGCCACAGCCACATATGTGTCCGCATCAGGAGTGACCTTTCCAGTGGTGCTGGGCACCTCATGTTAGGATATATATATATATATATATATATATATATATATATATACAGTACACGAGTGAATACATGTCTAGTATATTTTAATCTTCACTGATTATAATCGAAATCTCACCCAGCTCTCAGCTGGTGCGTGCCAGAATACAGCATGCATACTCTCTGAACAGCAGTGAGTCGCTGGAACGAAACTAGCTGCCCTGGGATCCTAGTTACCCTGTTATCTGGCTCCTGAGGAACTAGATGCACTCTTTCCATGAGCCAAGGGTCTCTGAGCCTATAACTATAATGATGGCAAGTTTCATATTCCGATTTGACCGGCAGCAGCCTCTCCCTGTATGAGATATATATATATATATATATATATATATATATTTTTAATATATATATATATATATAACACGTACAACTGTGTCAGAAACTCTTGAAATTACATTTTTGTGATATTAAGGACTGTACTGCTAAGAAATCAGGAAAACTGACGATATTAAATATAAGAACCAGGAAAGAAACGATAATGACGTACAAAGAACTGAAAGAACATGACAGGTGAATAGAATAGGAGGATGAAAAAGAATATACACTGAGAGGTGTACATCTCTCAGCATGTATGGGATTAAAATTGATTTTAGTTACAATTTTAGGTTTTGAAGTATTCCTGGCTGGTGGTATACTGGTAACACGCCTCGTGTAGTCGACAGGATTGAAACCTCACCAACATAACTGATTTTTATAACATTCATTCACTATTCATCGCCTATAGACTGAAAGACAATCAGGTTTGATCCGAGGAAGTGGAAGATAGGTCCAACTCCTCGGATTAAGAGCCGCTCACCGGCGTCAAGAGTCCTAACCAAACACTGGCAAACTCTTCTTTCATCAATCAATCAATTGCAAAAATAAATATTGCCATCTCGGTGTTTCCATTGAAATTTAAATCAACGATTCGTATTTCTAAACTCGAAAAGTTGACTCGTACATAAAAGGACAAAAATAAGCTTTTTTTTTCAGCAAATGCTTCGAAAACATTTCGGTGGGTGAAAGAGGAAGCAAAAGCAAAAAATGTATTAATCCGCCTACAGGTGCAAAGTAGCATCATTTTCACGGGTTTTCTGCGACCATTTGAGCTTTATTGCCTCCGATGCTGGGGGAAGTTGTCTACACTCTTGTTTACGTTGGTGTGGGTGAGTGTGGGTGAGTGTGGGTGAGTGTGGGTGAGTGTGGGTGAGTGTGGGTGTTGGTGGATGTGTATTTTTGTTTTGTTTTGCTAGTCAGTGTAATTATTTCAAGAATATACATATATATATATATATATATATATATATATATATACTATATATACAATGTTTAGTAAACTTATGGTGTGTAGGCAAGGCAATTTAGGTGGTGGAGGGACTTTGAGCTGAGCCACTTACCTGCCGCCAATCTCGTAGGCTCCTTCTCCGAGCCTTCTCTCCCTCCTCCAGGATCTCTCTCGTGATATGCAAATTAGCTCGAAGTTTTTTAGTCTGTCTCTTCGCGAGGCTTCGCGCGCGATGCTTGAGATAAAGACGACGCCACAGTCTCAGTCTCCCAATTTATTAACGAAGGACTTTTGAGTGAAGTTCTGGGACTTTTCTCTGAAGATTTTACGGTTACTCAGTGTTTATATTATCCTCTGTAACTGAACTTTTATCTTGAAGTGAATTCGTTTTTCCTCCGACTGTGGATATGACTGACTATAATCCACTGTTACCATGAACTTAAAAAAAAAATGTTAATTCATCCTTTTTTTTTTAAATTAGAGTTAATTGAAGTTATCTGGAAATTGTCTTTTATAGTAACATTCATGACCTCTGAAGTTGTTTAGAGACAGTGTAAGATGTGCAAGAAGTTCGTCTTCAGTGTAACTGAAGCTTACCAACACTGAGATCCTCTTCATCAGCTGAGCATGGTTAGACATTCTAAGTTTGTCATCTTTGTGTACTCACCTAATTGTACTCACCTAATTGTGGTTGCCGGGGTCGATACTCAGCTCCTGGCCCCGCCTCTTCGCTGTGTGTGTGTATGTGTGTGTGTGTGTGTGTGTGTGTGTGAGTGCGCACACACTCCCATAAGCGCACACATATATATGAACGCTCACTCTGAACGTGTTTCCTTGGATTTCCTCTTTCCTGCAACATTGCAAGCTCCTGATGTGTTGATTGCAACACGAGAGGCCTAGAGCTATCTTTCAACTCTCCCCGTGGTTGGTTTGAATATATAAATATATATATATATATATATATATATATATATATATATATATATATATATATATATATATATATATAAAATTTCTTATGTCACTTTTGCTAAGAGAAATAATCTATGTATTTCGAGGTCTGGAAGGCAGTATTAGCCAGACTAAAATGGAAACAATACCCAGCGAACACAAGTGATATAAAACAAATAAATACGTATAAAATGGAAGCGTGTAACACGGGCAGGTCAGAAAAATGCATTGCTAGTTCTCCCTTCTTTTTTTTTTTTTTAGTCATCTATATGCAAATTGTACTCTTCACACTGGCAGGACAAACTGATAAGTTCCAGCCAGGGAATAAAGCTTTCCTTTGTATTGGGAAGCCCGACTCCATCTTTTGTTTTGCCTAGTTTTTTTCCCCTTTCCTCTCACAAATTTCTGACGCGGCTGATCAAAATTCATGGGTGGAGCGATTCTCTCCCAAAAACTTTTAATGTCCCCCAGGTTTGTGGTTTATCTGGCTTTCTGTTCCACTCTTCATTAAAACACACAGGGTGCGCTAAGCTCTGTAGGTCATCTGGTGGAGAGTGTGTTTGTGGGAGTAGATCATCTGGTGGAGAGTGTGTTTGTGGGAGTAGATCATCTGGTGGAGAGTGTGTTTGTGGGAGTAGATCATCTGGTGGAGAGTGTGTTTGTGGGAGTAGATCATCTGGTGGAGAGTGTGTTTGTGGGAGTAGATCATCTGGTGGAGAGTGTGTTTGTGGGAGTCTGAGGGTGACTGTAGATCATCTGGTGGAGAGTGTGTTTGTGGGAGTCTGAGGGTGACTGGGGTGGAGCTTCAATCACCAGAAACATTGCATATGGTAAGCCTCTCATTCTCTCGCTATGTCTCTCTTTATATGTCGTGCCGAATAGGTAAAACTTACGATTTTGGCTTAAATATCAACGCTCTTTTTGCCGAATAAGGCAAGCGAAAATTTGTGTATGTAATAATTTCGCAAAAATCATTCTGAACCTAACGAAAAAAATACATTTCATTGTGTTTGTTTATTATTAAATTACTGTAAACTTATCTAAAATATATTTAGTTGGATTAGGTTAAATTAAATTGCGCTTGTTATAATAAGGTTAGGTAAGTTTTCTAAGGTTCTTTTCGTACAAAATTATTAATTTTTACACTAACATAAATAAAAAAAATATATCTTTAAACGTATAACAGAAAATTTTAGAAAGGACTTAATTTTAAACGAGTTCTTGCTAATTGACCAATTTTACCTATTCGGCACAACATATATATATATATATATATATATATATATATATATATATATATATATATATATATATATATATATATATATATATATATATGTGTGTGGTGTGTGTGTGTGTGTGTACACTCGCACCTTACACCAAAACACAGATCAAAATAAGGTCACAATGAGTGGAGTCTTAGGTGTTAAGTGTGACATACTTATGTACCTAAACAACGTGCTTAACAAAACATATAACTGCAGTAACTTAATTTCGTTCATTATTACATTAATTACATTATCCTACTTAATATCTAAGCCGAAATTTATTTTATCCGGGTTCTAATTACTTTTGTGAGGGGGAGAGGGGGGAGTGGGGGGAGTGGGGGGCCCAATGGATTAACACTAATCTAACTGTTAAATATTTTATTTTAATGCTTTATTTGCCTGCCAGCATAATGACGATCACGGGATTAAAGCTCTTACCAGGAGCTCTATGTTGTTGTAGAGCTTTCAGACTGGAATTAAATGACGGTAAGCTCTCAGACTGGTAGTAACTGATGGAGAGCTTTTAGACTGGTGCTCACTGATTTAGAGCTTTCAGACTGGGATTAATTGATGGAGAGCTTTATGTCTGGCAGTAGCTGATGCTTCTGTAACTATCCGTCTAGAGTCCGGATGATTATACGACCCTCCGTCTTTCAACTAATGATTCTATAAATATCCTCCTCCATTGGGGATCTTTACCCCCTTCACCCTCCCCCACAGTAAATGTTTACGATTGTGGTTATTTCGAGAATAAAACATCGGGGGACAAATGTCAGTCCGCCGCTGAAACGTAGTTACAAGACAAACATGTCTCACAGACGTGCTTAACAAGAACCTGATCTCTCTGTATTGATGCTCACCCACACTGTCTCATCTCACCTTCATGACAGCATCCACCACGAGAGATAAACAACGAGAGGTGTATGTTTCTCAGTGTATATACACTCTCAATGTATATACAGTGTATATACACTCTTAATGTATATGCACTCTTAGTGTATATACTGTGTATATACACTTGAGAGTGTATTTTAATCCCTATTTCAGGGTTTAAAGTTTTCTTGACGTGTGGTGAATCGGTGGCATGCAGAATTAATGACCCCTCGGGTAGTTAGTGGACTTGAGAGCCAATTAACCTAAACATTATCCAATTTAAACAGGGTGCGTGAATAGGAAGTGAAAGACGTATGTCAAGAACAGGCTTTTATTGTGACGACGTTTCGCTCTGTGTGAGGCTTTATCAAGTCTTAATGACAGTAACAGCCTTCCCACACTGTTTCAACCATTCTTCAACCTCCTCAAAAATCCGCAGAAAGCAAAAATCGATTAAATTCAAAGGCAACACGTATGACTTGTATTTTTTTTAATTCTTAGTGTTTCTCAAAACAATTTTTTTTTTTTGACGTGGGTTTTTCACATTTATTTCGTAATTTTTTGCTAACAGTGCTCAAATATGGGTTAATTCACGTTAACTTAACCTACCTTTAATACATATGATATACCTTTGAAGAGTTTCGAGAGTTTCACTACTCGGAGCCCGGCCGTGGGCCAGGCTCGTCTGGTGCTTGCAAGGTCAACCAGGCTGTTGCTGCTGGAGGTCCGCTGCCCCACATATCCATCACAGCCTGGTTGATCTGGCACCTGGTGAAGATACTTGTCCAGTTTCCTCTTGAAGGCTTCTACACTTGTTCCAGCAGTGTTTCTGATATCTTCTGGTAAGATGTTGAATAATCTGGGACCACGGATGTTGATACAGTGCTCCCTTATTGTCCCCACCGCACCCCTGCTCCTCACTGGGTTTATTTTACACTTCCTTCCATATCTCTCACTCCAGTATGTTGCTATGGCAGTGTGCAGATTTGGGACCAGGCCCTCCAGTACTTTTCAGGTACATATTATCATGTATCTTTCTCTCCTCCGCTCCAATGAGTACCTGCAATAACAAACACTGAATTTTTCAGTGGCTTAGATATCTGCAATTCGTGGGAAAACGGACGTTTTGAAAGCTGCTCAAGATCCTTGGATGAGAAACGCCCATTCTCAAGCAATATATTTACCGTAATTTTCTTTTACAACGTTGAATTTATAAGCTAAGAGCGGTTACCCACAAGGGCTGTAAATCTGAAGTGGGGATCTTCCTGCTGCCTTGCTTAAAATTTTCGGGGATTTTAATTGATTAGTGAAAGGAGAATCGAAGCTCCAGGACCCCATGCGTAGAATGACCCGTACGAGTTTAGCACTTCACATGATGAAGATGACGACGATAATATAATATCAATAATAATTACAACAATAGTAATACTAATACTAATAATAATAATACTAATACTAATAATAATTACATTAACAACAACAATAATAATAATAATCATAATAATAATCATAATAACCATAATAATAACAATAATAATAAGTCATCTTAAGACAAGCACATGACACATCCAGTTCCACTAATTCTTAAGGAACTCCCGCAGAATTTTTCTGAAGATTATTTTCTAGCTAATCCGTAATCGGGCAAAAACTTACCCGAGTTACTGCATAATTTACGTAAGCTTAACTGAACTTTGTTTGTAACTTATCTAAACTTCAGATGGCGTGCATGTGTTATTTAACTCTGTAAATACATCATCCAAGACCCCCCCAAAAAAGGTAGGTACTGATTTTTTTTTGACTGAAGAATTATACCGAGTGAATAAGTATATATAATTTTTTTTGCGACGTGGTCCGAAACGTCCGTCATTTATGTCCTTGATTCCCAAGGTCACAACGGACGTGAGAGCAAGAGATTAAAGTCAACGGTATATTGATTGGACTGGGATGCGAGGCATTAAAATCCAGCTACTCTTGCCATCTTTCCCTACAACCTGAATGCCAGTCACTTCCCAAACGCTGTAAGATCCTCCGGGTTTAGGGACCTCCCAGTGAACATGACACATTTTACATCGACAAAACAAAATATTGTCGTTTCAAGAAATAATCGATTTTTATACAATTTACTAGAGAAAAGATGAAAATCCGAGCAGTCTTCGTGAAGACTGATGTCAATACGGTACATGATGTTATCTGGAAACGTCTGGGAGAAAGATTTCCTCCCAGAGGCTGTTTCACCTGTGTCCCAATTGAACTTGATGCAAGGGTAGGCAGGACGCTGGTCCGTGGCAAGGGTAGGCAGGACGCTGGTCCGTGGCAAGGGTAGGCAGGACGCTGGTCCGTGGCAAGGGTAGGTTGGATGCAGGACGCTGGTCTGTAGCAAGGGTAGGCAGGACGCTGATCTGTAGCAAGGGTAGGCAGGACGTTGGCCTGTGACAAGGGTAGGCAGGACGCTGGTCTGTGACAAGGGTAGGCAGGACGCTGGTCTGTGACAAGGGTAGGCAGGACGTTGGTCTGTGGCAAGGGTAGGCAGGACGCTGGTCTGTGGCAAGGGTAGGTTGGACGCTGGTCTGTGACAAGGGTAGGTTGGACGCTGGTCTGTGGCTAGGTAGGATGGACGCTGGTCTTACATAGGCTAGGTAGGCAGGATGGTTATGTAGTGACTACCTCACACAGGATAGTTAATGGGATGACTACCGAACACGGGATAGTTAATGGGATGACTACCGAACACGGGATAGTTAATGGGATGACTACCGAACACGGGATAGTTAATGGGATGACTACCGAACACGGGATAGTTAATGAGATGACTATCGAACGCGTGATAGTTATGTGACGACTACTGAGCCCAGGATAGTTATAGAATATATAACAAGCTGTCACACTAAACACCATTTGAAGAACTCTTTGCTTACAGACGAAAAAACACCCACGAGCGAAACGTCTTCCAAATCAACTCTTGTTCAACTATGCCACTACGCTACCATGCAGGACGCTGTTGCTATGGTAACAGTGGATGTTGTGAGCACTGCCTTGATGCTGTTGAAGTTCCCTTTGAACATCACCTGTGTATGTGTGAACTAATAAAAGACAAATATATAATTATTTCTGTCTTAAATGCGTCACTATACCACTGTCAACACTACGTCACCTGTAGATCGTATACTGACGTATTTCAGAAATAATAATATATTGATCTTTTATTTGCTTTTTTTTTTTTGGTGGTGATACGAACGTATTTCTTGGAAGAAAATTTTCTTCGTCACTTGTCCAGAATATTAAAGATATATGATAAAATAAGTTAAGCTTTTATTCAGGACGTTTGGATTTTTTTTTTACAGACAGTGGTATAAGTCTGTCCAAATATTGATGTTCGGCTTTAATTTCTTGTTATTATTCACATATATTTTTTTCTGTTTAAAAAATTTGATTTTAGGTAACCCATATGTTGCCTACGGCTTTGTAAAAAAAAATCGTAAAAAATCAGTTTTTCTAGACTTTTGTTTTATTTAACTCTCTCTTTCTCTCTCTCTCTCTCTCTCTCTCTCTCTCTCTCTCTCTCTCTCTCTCTCTCTCTCTCTCTCTCTCTCTCTCTCTTTCTCTCGCCTTTTCATTATATTAAAATATTCCTCAAAAACTCATTTTCCTTTTAATTTCCTTCCCATCACTCATTCTCCACCATTCCTTCAGGCTCGCCACTAATCTGGAAGTCGGCAGGTGGTCCCATTCTCGTGCTAATGTTCCAAATTACTGAGTTGATCCTATCCCCGTACTAATGGCCAAGATTACGTCGGTAATACCCAATCCCTTGATAACCTCCCAGATTGCCGAGGTCTTCACATGACCACGACAATGTCCCAGACAGATTTCCAATTTAGAAGACCTGGTCTGAGAGCTTTACACGGGGGCGATGATCAGTTTTACCTTCGGCGACCCTGAGAAGCCTTCACCCTTATACGAAATATCCCGTGATACATAACCCTATTGAAGTCTTGCAGCTCAGACTGACAGATTTCATTACCTCATGTATGAAACCTATCCTGTGTGATGGGATCTGAGTGGAAAACACTTCTAGCTTTTGTTCCCTTCAACGTAAATATACAGAATAGGGCAGCAGCACGCTCTGGGAATCTTCTTGTAACTCCTATATAGAAGAGGATAGCACCACACTGCCGGTCTTCCCACAATGTAAATGTCATATAGAAAAAGGTACCAGCACACTGTACGTGCTCTTACGACCTAACTATCATATGCAAAGGCGCATCAAATCCCCAATTGAGGGTGTTGCACCATGGCTCTCTCAGAGAGAACAGTGTATGTTTGTACTCAACCTATTTGTGGTTGCAGTGGTCGAGTCACATCTCCTGGCCCCCGCCTCTTCGCTGATCGCTATGTGTGTGTGTGTTGTATTTTACGAAGTATTGTATTCTTTTCAGATATTTTCAACCAAATAATGAACAAATCACTAGCCTAGGAGACGCTAAAGGACAGAGGGCAGGTTTGGGGGCGCTACGTTATGGAAGTCAAGTAAATATTTGCGTGTCAGCTGGCCGGAGATTAAATCTGTATGCACGAGTATATTGTATATATTTATACCGGTCTTAAATTCGTTCTGAATGTATCTCTGCGCTGATGCTCAGAATTTCTTCATATTTCTTATATACATGGTATAGAAATAGTGCTGGTGGGAGGGAGAGGTTGGAAGTGGGTGTGTTGGTAAATATGTGGTGGTGATGGTGGTGGTGGTTGATATGGTGGTGCAAGTAAGGAACGATGGATAGTGTGGTGGTAGACGATAGATATTTTTTCAATTTATCTTCATTAGGTACATGGATACCTTTTCTCTAGCACCTGAGTACTTCCAGCAGGTACTGGAGTTGCTTATACACACGACTGAAGAGTTTTCTTATACAGAATATAGTATTCCAGTAGCACTAAAGTTTTTTAAACATTTTTACGACCCACATGGCTCGGCTAACACACAGGTACCTATTTTCACTTCTAGGTGGACAGGGACAGCATGGTGTAAGTGGGTCATAGTTTTAACGTGCCTGGGAATCAAACCCTGGAGCATGCGATTGTGAGTCGAATTCTCTCATCATTGACCTGCGTCGCAACCCAGTGATAGGTGTATGTTGTGGTGAGGCTTTGACGTAGTGGGAGGGTAAGGACGTGCTGGGAGAGCAAGGAAATGCTGGGAGAGGTGTGTTTCTACCAGTCTCTGAAACACACATGTCTCTTCTTGTGTCACATCTGCCTCTTTCTGTGTATGAGTGTTTGTGTTTGTGTGCACACGTGTGTGTGTGTGTTTACACTTGTTGTAGCGATAATACATTTAATACAGTTGACTTGAACTACATCCCCCAAGACTGTCTTCTCTCCCACGTCGTCCAGATGAAAAGCATCGAACAGCGTTACTGTCTGAGGGAAGGAAAAGGTTCAACATACGACCTTGTGTACGGAAGGGGCAGGATCTCTGTCTTCTGCTATGACTACTGTTATTACCGTGAGCGCCAGGGCGAGAGAGCCTCCAGGGCTTTGTTTTGGTCGTGTGCTTACTGATGGTACGGCGGTAACGTGTCCATGGGCGCTCGTGAAGACGCTTAGTATTGGCAAACATACAACTCCCGACACGCACGGAATAAGGTGAACTAAAATTCCAAAATTCCAACACAATATACAAATATATATATATATATATATATATATATATATATATATATATATATATATATATATATATATTATATGTATATGTATATATATATATATATATATATATATATATATATATATATATATATATATATATATATATATATATATATATATATATATCGACTTGCATTTTCAAATATTTTATAATCTCATTTAGCACTGGCGTAGAAAGAAAGAGAGAGAGAGATGGAGGGAGAGCATAACAAATAAAAAGTGAGAGAGAGTGTTTCACATCGCTCACCATCAAGAGTGAGGGAGTGAGGGAGCCTCAGTCCCCATTCACCTTCACTCATCCGGAGCCATCACTGCTGCTCCTCCTCACCTGCACCTCACCCGTGGCTTACTCTCCCCGCACTCGTCCTCCACCAGTGTATTCCTCCACTAGTGTATTCCTCCACTAGTGCATAGCAAGTGGCCACTAGTAAGCGTAGGCATCAGCAGCAAGTGTGTATGATACTCGTAATACTTGAATATACACTTGGTCTTCCTCATGACACAATACACCGACACACACAGGTGTATGTCCATCACTATACACATACACCTATGTTACAGATTAAAGTATTCTTGACTGGTGGCGAACAGGTAACATGCAGCCTTGATGACCCTCGTGTAGTCGAAAGGCTTCAAACCCCATTGGTCATTAAGCCAAAACGCCTAAAAAAAATCATTGAAACAACAAAATTGTTCAGTGTGTGATGACTGGAAGATACAGTTTGGAGAGAAAGTATTGGGCGATGTTTCGGTCATTGCTGGACCATTATCAGGTCATAACTGAGCGAGAAAAAGGGGAATAACACAAGGGTCAGACTTAAAGTGAGGGGAAAAGGTCGGAAAAGTACCAAGACGAGTCATGTGGTGATGATTCACAGATTGTAGGACAAAATAATGATTCTATAGCACAATAGGACAAAAATAACTCTTAAATAGGTACTATCGGATAAAAATAACGATTCTATAGATACTATGGGCTCTATAACACGAAAATAATTATTCTATAGACGCTATAACACGAAAATAACGATTATTTAGTTACTATAAGACAAAATAACGACAAAATGCACGGATATGAAGCAAAATAATGATCCTATAGCCGTTATAGGACAAAATAACGATCATATAGCCGTTATAGGACAAAATAACGATCCTATAGCCGCTATAGGACAAAAGATTACATAATAATATTAGCCGGGTTATCCATGTCTTGGGTGAGAGACCTGCCTCGGACAGCTGAAATTGGCAATTATGTTTGCATTGATTGTGTGTGGCTCGCCGTGACCCGACGTGACCCCGCAGCGCCCTGCCGTGACCCGTTATGACCCACCGACACGACCTATACCAGGTACGGGTAACGGGTTGATGGTAGCCGATCTATTAGATCTATTTCGTAGCCGTGACATCTAGTTTATAGAGTAAAAAAAAAAAGTTATTTTATACTGGCTAAAATTCCCTTTCTAATAACCATGGCGCCTATTTTCCTAAAGGCGAACGGTATTTTACAAGCAGCTGACATCTATTTTAACTATGTGACGTGTAACTTACACGCTAAAAGATATTTTATGCATAAGCATTCAGGGTACAAGGCATTTTTTAAACTGGTTGGAGCAGTATTTTATATCTGCGATGCTATAGTCAGCAGCCTGAGGGGGGGAAATGTGGCGTCTTAACCTTTTATATTTTGGAAGCTCTGGTGAGCGGTGTTTTCCTCTGGGAGCTCTAGGGAGCGTGGTAAGGCCAAGACTTTCTTTGAAGCTCTAGTAAGCATAGTGAGTCCAAGACTGTTAAGTCGAGGCTAAACCAGTTTTACGACGCTGATATTTTAAGTCGAAATATCGAGGAATTTTGCTAATGCTACTCAGGAGCATTTTATAGATGTCTTTTGTTATATATTACGGCATTTATGGTTGATAATTATATATTTTTGGCCTAAATGTTCGTTTTATATAAAAGGCTCAGTCACAATACATTAAGGTAAGATTGAGCTCCAAGGTACCGGATATTATTATTATTATTATTATTATTATTATTATTATTATTATTATTATTATTATTATTATTATTATTATTATTTTATTATTTTATTATTTTATTATTATTATCATTTATTATTATTATTATTATTATAATTATTATTATTGCAATCATGAGGGAGCAGCAAATCAATAGGGGCCATATACCACCAAGAAAATGGGAGGTAAAAATTATTTAATCCAATGAAGGGGAGGGTAGGCCCGTTTCCCCCTGATCAAGAGCCCTACACGGGTATCAAGGCACCTACCATGAAGGCTCCGGAGCAACAAACTCCGTCCAGCACACAATGGAAAAGTCGTTCCAGCTCGCCTACAGGAGTTAACGACCCTGTGCTAACGACCCCTCTCCCTTCCAACCATCAACAAAAGGTTCAGGAAGAATAAACTGACGAGGTTGACCTCTTGAAGGAAATACTCCAGAGGTATCATACGGGATATATATATATATATATATATATATATATATATATATATATATATATATATATATATATATATATATATATATATGCTGATCTCGTCCATCGTGAGGGGAAGACGTAGGGGAGGGGTGTAGCGCTTGATCCAATCATTAAAAATTTGTAAGACCATGATCGTGTGTACGACTTATAGTTGTATTAATGGATAAGCTCTTAGGCTAGTTTTGACTTGATGAAGCTCTAGACAGAGCGAAACGTTCTCACCAATGAAGCCTAATTGGTGTAGTCTGTGTAGTGTATGTGTATGTGTCGTGGGTCAGAATCAGTGGATACAGATATCATCAGATGTATGAGATACAAGATACGAATAAAAGACATACAACACATGTATCACATAGAACACAAGTATCACATAGAACACAAGTATCACATAGAACACATGTATCGCATAGAACACATGTATCGCATAGAACACATGTATAACATAGAACACATGTATCACACACAACACATGTATCACACACACCACATGTATCACACGCAACACATGTATCACATACAACACATTATCACATACAACACATGTATCACATACAACACATGTATCACATACAACACATGTATCACACAAGCCTCCACAACTTTCTCCATTAACCTGCTCTTTTTTCTCTCTATAATCCACATAGTTTCTCTTACTTTGCTGTCGGTTGCTGTCTCTGTTTTATGCTCCTCTGCGCCTCTCTCTCTCTCTCTCTCTCTCTCTCTCGCTCTCTCACTCTCTCTCGCGTATTATATACGTCCTTCCCGAGTTACATTCCCGGATATACCATGTTTCTTGCTCTTCAGGTGAGGTGGAAAAGCCATTTCGGTAAGCCAGTTGCTTAACCACGGGCACACAGTACCAATAAGCCAGAAGCTGTGTATCCTCTGGTACATAACAATGGTAAGCCAGCAATATCTTAATCACCTCTATGTATGCATGAATATATATATATATATATATATATATATATATATATATATATATATATATATGCAGGACAGTGTATATATATACATATATATATATATATATATATATATATATATATATATATATATATATACACACACTGTCCTGCATATATCTCTGGGGAAAAACAAAAGGTTTAAGGGCACAGTGCTGCTCAAATATACGTCAGGTTGTGAGACCACAGCCCCACACACACACACTCTACATATTTCAGATCAAGTTGATAGTTGATAAGACACATGAACAACAGTTAGGTGTCTTTATTGCGAAACGTTTCGCCTACTCGGTATGCTTCTTCAGTCGAATACAGAGGTGGCAGTGGAGATGTAGAGACGATATCATGAGTCCCTGAGCCTGGAGAAGTGTTCCAGACTATGGAGCAGAACTCTTCTCCAGGTTGAGGGACTGACTGCCTCAAAACTACGTCTTCGAGGGTTATGGACTGATTACATAGCCTCTACTTCACTACTGCTGCTGCCTCCTCTGTATTCGACTGGACACACCTATTATGTAGGCGAAACGTTTCGTAATATAGATACCTAACTGTTAAGCATTTGTCTTACTTATTAAAAGAGAGTCTGTAATGTTAAGGCTCGTTATAGGTATAATCCAGAGTTTAGCTTTTCTTGTATAATATATTCCTAATGATAAACAATACAGTCATAAATAAAAAAAATAGGAAGCACTTGGGTGTCATTATTGTGGAGACGTTTTGCCCCTCAGCAGGATTTTTTTGAGTCCAGTACAGAGGGGATTATAAGACTGAGGACAATGGAAGAAAAGAAGAGGTAATTTGATGTGGTCAATCCATCAGCCTTGATAGAAGGTGGTCAGTCCCTCAGCCTTGATAGAAGGTGGTCAGTCCCTTAGCTTGTCTAGCCTCTAGCCTGGTGTGAGGGAGATGATCCGAACGTCTCTCAGAAACTCGACGGTTTTTACAGTCCTTATTGACAACGTTACGTCCACTCCACTCATTGACCTTATCCGTGTCATTTTAAGCTGACCAACAGCACCAACATCGCCGGAGCTTCTTTTTGAGGATGATTCTGTATGTCACCTCTCGACTAGTTCTCCCTCTCCTTTCCTCTCATTCGTGTCTCCATAACCTCTCACGGCATCAATCTCTTTCTCCTTCACCTCTTACCTCATCCATCTGCTGCCTCCCTCATCTCTCCCTCGCCTCTCTCACACTTGGCCCTAATCTCTGGCAGCATCAATCCGTCTCTCTCACACCTTCCACAGCATCCTATCTCTCTCCCTTACTTCACACGGCATATAGAAACATACATCATGATAAAAATTAGACATATGTGCAACATCTGTGTGTCTTTAATGTAGACGTTTCGCCCTCCAGTGGCTTTATCAATACAAATTCTAGGACATAATTTGAAGACAGTAGAACTATATACAAAAGATGAGGTTATCAGTGCCTCAGCCTTGGAGTTGTTGTGAACAGCACCGAAGTCGTAAAGAATCTGGAGCACAGGCAAGAAGGCTGGCGCTTATATACTGGCGTCAGGTGGAAAGGGATGGGTAGCAGACGAAGGCATTCTCACTGCTACGCGGGATTCCCCAGTGGAAGTAGGTCATACCCAAGGGACGGGTTAGAAGTGAAGAACGGTGTGTGTGTATATATGTATATATATATATATATATATATATATATATATATTATATATCTATATATATATATATATATATATATATATATATATATATATATATATATATATATATATATATATATATATATATATATAGTAGGTTGGTAGACAGCAACCGCCCAGGGAGGTACTACCGTCCTGCCAAGTGAGTGTAAAACAAAAGCCTGTATTTGTTTTACATGATGGTAGGATTGCTGGTGTCTTTTTCTGTCTCATAAACATGCAAGATTTCAGGTACATCTTGCTACTTCTACTTATACTTAGTTGTATTAGTTGTATTAGAATTTTGGTTAGAACTGCAAATTAAGGGGAATCACAGATATATATATATACATATACGTATATATACATATACGTATATATATATATATATATATATAATACATATATATATATATATATATATATATATATATATATATATATATATATATATATATATATATATATATACATATACATATACGTATATACATCTTTTCTTTCTTTCAACACGTCGGCCGTTTCCCACCGAGGCAGGGTGGCCCAAAAGGAAAAACGAAAGTTTCTCCTTTTACATTTAGTAATATATACAGGAGAAGGGGTTACTAGCCCCTTGCTCCCGGCATTTTAGTCGCCTCTTACGACACGCATGGCTTACGGAGGAAGAATTCTGTTCCACTTCCCCATGGAGATAAGAGGAAATAAGAACAAGAACTAGTAAGAAAATAGAAGAAAACCCAGAGGGGTGTGTATATATATGCTTGTACATGAACGTGTAGTGTGACCTAAGTGTAAGTAGAAGTAGCAAGACGTACCTGAAATCTTGCATGTTTATGAGACAGAAAAAAGACACCAGCAATCCTACCATCTGTACGGTTCGTATTTCTAACGGCTGCACCAAGGCTGTACACGTGATCACCATCCTCTGCCCATGTGATCTGGCATTAGCCAATCATAGGCCTGCCTTTTGAATGCCCCAGTGCCGTGCGGGCCCTCCAGCCAGTTCCCTTGGGGTAGGCATAGCAGGCGGACACAGGCATAGGCTCTCAGCTACCATATATCCAACGCCTCATTAAACGCTACCAAAAACCAAGCTCATCGTCTGTTACTATTACCAAATCTATGCAAAGAACCCCACAACACAAATGGTAAAACAATTACAGGTATATACATATTTTTTTTTTTTTTTTTTTAACACATCGGCCGATTCCCACCAAGGCAGGGTGGCCCGAAAAAGAAAAACTTTCATCATCATTCACTCCATCACTGTCTTGCCAGAGGGGTGCTTTACACTACAGTTATAAAACTGCAACATTAACACCCCTCCTTCAGAGTGCAGACACTGTACTTCCCATCTCCAGGACTCAAGTCCGGCCTGCCGGTTTCCCTGAATCCCTTCATAAATATTACTTTGCTCACACTCCAACAGCACGTCAAGTATTAAAAACCATTTGTCTCCATTCACTCCTATCAAATACGCTCACACATGCTTGCTGGAAGTCCAAGCCCCTCGCACACAAAACTTCCTTTACCCCCTCCCTCCAACCTTTCCTAGGCCGACCCCTACCCCGCCTTCCCTCCACTACATATATATACATATACGTATATATATATATATATATATATATATATATATATATATATATATATATATATATATATATATATATATATATAGAGAGAGAGAGAGAGAGAGAGAGAGAGAGAAGAAAAAAGGTATCAACAAAGGATCCTGTGGAGAATGGCAGGTGAGAGAGGAATTAAACAGTAAAACTGGGAGGCAGCAATAAACTTGATGTTTGGGGGATTAGAGGATAAGGAGCCTGTGATAAATGTCTTAAGGATTACCAGGATTAGCAGCTGTAATAGATGTTCCAGGATTACAGGATCACACTTTCCCCTAGACTTGAAAAACTCTCATCTTATTTCTTTATACACACACACACACACACACACACACACACACACACACACACACACACAGAAGGGTCAGAGGAGACATGATAACGACATACAAAATACTGCGGGGAATTGACAAGGTAGACAGTGACAGGATGTTCCAGAGAGGGAACACAGAAACAAGGGGACACAACTGGAAGCTGAAGACTCAGATGAGTCAAAGGGATGTTATGAAGCATTTCTTCAGCCACAGAGTAGTCAGGAAGTGGAATAGTCTAGAGAAAGATATAGTGGAGGCAGGAACCATACATAGTTTTAAGACAAGGTATGATAAAGCTCATGGAGCAGGGAGAGCAGAGACCCAGTAGCGGACAGCGAAGAGGCGGGGCCAGGAGCTGAGTCTCGACCCCTGCAACCACAATTAGGTGAGTACACATACACGCACACACAAAGAGCCACAGAGTCGTAAAGAAATATATTTTTTTTCAGTCTCAAAAGAAATAGAACGAATTAGATGACGAAGTGGCAAAGGCTAACTCAGCACGCAGCTTCAAGGGTAGATATGACAGTGCCCGCTAGGCCAGGAACCAGTGATGCAGGGGAAAGAAGCGAAGACTCGAACCCTGCCCCACAAACACAACCAGGTGAGTACACACAGACGAGTTTAGGGATGGCAAACGCCGTCTCGCAAACCTGCTTGAGTTCTCTATCAACTCTGCACTCGACTGAAGAAGCCTACTATGTAGGCGAAACGTTTCGGAATAAAGATACATAAATATTGCACATGTGTCTTACTTATCAATTCCTCAGACAGAGAAACAGAAGTGATATACGAATACTGAATACCGAATACTGTATACGAACTGAATACCTAGACTCGTAACTCACCATTTCACTGCGAAGTACCTGTCACTGCTGCTGCTCTAAACAGCAGTGTTTGGAGAGCACTACCCTAGATCACTAGCTCTTGTCCCTTCTGAGGTATTTCTCGGTGATTGGCTTTAAACTCTTTAGTGAAAAGTATTTCCTGGTTGCTGAGAGGCAACGAGAGGCAGGAGGCAAGCGTGAGAAGAGTCAGGAGAGCGTGAGAAGAGTCAGAAGAGCGTGAGAAGAGTCAGGAGAGCGTGAGAAGAGTCAGGAGAGCGTGGGAAGAGTCAGGAAAGCATGGGAAAAGGTCAGGAGAGCGTGAGAAGAGTCAGGAGAGCGTGAGAAGAGTCAGGAGAGCGTGAGAAAAGGTCAGGAGAGCGTGGGAAAAGGTCAGGAGAGCGTGGGAAAAGATTAGGAGAGCGTGGGAATAGGTAAGGAGAGCGTGGGAAAAGGTCAAGAGAGCGTGGGAAAAGGTCAAGAGAGCGTGGGAAAAGGTCAAGAGAGCGTGGGAAAAGGTCAGGAGAGCGTGAGAAAAGTCAAGAGAGCGTGGGAAGAGCCAATACAAGAGCTATGAAAGGGATAGAAGAGCGTGAATAGTAGGAGAAAGTAAAAGAAGAAAACAAATAAAGACTTATGATACAGAGAAGAAAAACACTAGAATTAGAAGATAATGAGAGAATTATATATGGGTGGAATGAGCGAACGTAAAGGGAAATAGAGATAACGAGGGAAATGTAAAATATAGAGAAGGGAGAGGGGAATTACGTGTAAATGAAAGATAATAAAAAAGAGTTCCGGGAGAGGGAGAGTTGGAAGGGAGAGAGAGAGAGAGAGAGAGAGAGAGAGAGAGAGAGAGAGAGAGAGAGAGAGAGAGAGAGAGAGAGAGAGAGAGAGAGAGAGAGAGAGAGAGTTGTAAGAGTGAGAGCAGGGAGGCTTGTTAAGATCCCTCCACTCTGAACTGATGAGGTTACTCACTGGGCGAAACGTTCTTCCTATAAGAGCCAGTCCTGCATACCGTGTCTTCGTAGCAATACGTCTCTGCATCCCGTCTCGACTTCCAATGACTCGATGCGATGCGCGACGCTGTACTTCTTCTGTTTCTCATATATATTTTCGTTGATAAATGGTACTGAGAACCGACAAGTTGATACCCCTCAAGGGAGGTTCCTTGATCCTGGCGAGGGGCTCTTGATCTAGGGAATTGGATCTGTTCTCCAGTTTCCTGAATTAAACCTGAATGCCTCCCATTCCACCCCCACAGGTTTATCTCTCCCCCCATAATAATGATAATGACAACTTGGTAAATTAGAAACGTGTTCAGTACTTGCGTATATTTATTGTGGAAACGTTTCGTCCCTACAGTGGCTTCATCAGTCTAATACAGAGAAGAATAGTGAAGATCAGAGTGGGAATTGAGGGACTGACTACCTCAATCTCCCTTGATCTTCACTATTCTTCTTTGTATTGGACTGATGAAGCCACCATAAAGATACCCAAGTGTTGCACACGTGTATAATTTATCATCCTTTTCGTTTTCCATTTATAAAGACGACCCAGAGAAGAAGATTAATTCACCGTCATTCGTCCCCAGGCTGTATTTGCAGGTGGGCACAAACATCACAACCCACTGAGCTAAAATATTTCCTCTGACCTCTCAAAGTGCAGCCACCGTACTTACCACTTATAAAACTCAACCTACCTTGACTAATTCCTCCTGAGGCCCTTCGCTGATATCGCCTTTTTCGCACTCCGACAGCGCGTCAAATCTCAAAAGAAAACGTGGTCTCCAATCACTCAGATCTCAAACTCTACATGCCTGCTAGATGCCCAAGCTCCATACTATTCAAAACCTCCTTCACACCCTCCCTCCAACCCCTCCAGGGACGCCCTCTCCTTCTATTCGCCCCAGATTTATACGATTTAATCAACTTTCTCCAACTTTCCAACCTAGTCAAACCATATCAACAATTCATCTTTCAGTGGATATAATTCTCCATCCTCCCGCCCCTGCTTTAGGGTCACACATCACCTCTATATTCGACTGATGAATCCTACTAGAGGGCGAAACGTTTCGTCAATATATATATATACCTAACTGTTGCAACTGTGTCGTATTTATCATGGCAAAATTTACACACACACACACACATACACACACACACACACACACACACACACATACACACACGCACGCACGCACGCACGCACGCAAAACAGAGCAAGACGTTGTTAGGGAACTTTTCGCCTTTAATAGAATGAAACTTTGCGTATTAAAGACGTGTTCTGCTTGGTCCTGTCTTTGCTTTACTAAGCTCTGATAGATTACCTCTTTATTGCTCCCACCGCAGAGCTTTTCTCTCTCGCTGCAGCCTCCTCAGACCAGCATCTTTCATCTTGGACAATACACAGATAACCAGCTCAGATGAGAGACGAAAACTTATGACGACGTTTCGGTCTTGGACCATTCATAAGTCACACTGATTCGGTCCAAGGAGGACCGAAACGTCGTTGTCATTAGCTTTTTTCTCTATGTGGGGGTTATTTGTGTATTGTTCCAGTCACTGTATTGTTCCAGTCACTGTATTGTTCCAGTTACTGTATTGTTCCAGTCACTGTATTGTTCCAGTCACTGTATTGTTCCAGTCACTGTATTGTTCGTCACTGTATTGTTCCAGTTACTATATTGTTCCAGTTACTGTATTGTTCCAGTTACTATATTGTTCCAGTTACTTTATTGTTCCAGTTACTGTATTGTTCCAGTCACTATTGTTCCAGTCACTGTATTGTTCCAGTTACTGTATTGTTCCAGGTTATGTATTGTTCCAGTCACTGTATTGTTCCAGTCACTGTATTGTTCCAGTTACTGTATTGTTCCAGTCACTGTATTGTTCCAGTCACTGTATTGTTCCAGTCACTGTATTGTTCCAGTCACTGTAGTGACCTTATTGTTCTTCATCGTCTTGGACTGTGTGTTTTTTTTTTTGGTTTATGATTCACCGCATCACTATCACACACGTCATTATTACACTGACGTCATCATCATCATCGTAGTCGTTACTGTCGTTTTCGTGGTCATGATCATCATCAAACTCATTAAAACCAGTATTATCATCACTTTCACCCCCCTCTCCTCTCTAACGCAAGCACCACCACCACCGCCACCGCCGTCACCACCACCACCACCACAACTATAACCCCTCCCTCCCCACCTACCACCATTACTGTCTTCAACACCAACATCATTACCACAATCTTGACAGCCAGGAACCCCCCCCCCTCCCTCCTCTACCCTCCCATTATCATATTTTTTCTTGCCTCTCCCCCATCCCTGTTTAGTGTGGTACGTGCCATTACCTCTGCTGATGGGGGAATGGGGGGGCCGGTGGTGTTGTTGCAGGCGGTGATGGGGAAGAGGAGGGAAGGGGGGAGGATTGCTTCTCTGTTGCAACGTAAAGATCCCGTGCCGACTAATCCCTTCCCTGCAGGCATAATTTCCCTAGCCGGTATTATACCATAATCCCTTTTAACCACGCGAGGTCAGAGGTCTGGGATAGGGATCTGGGATTTGAGGGAGGAGAGGTAATTTTTTTTTTTAAGCAACTGGGTACACTCGCAGTGTATGGCTGCCCTGTTGTATGTGATGTTTATATGGTGGGAACACTCGCAGTGATTGGCTGCCCTGTTGTATGTGATATTTAAATGGTGGGAACACTCGCAGTGATTGGCTGCCCGTTGTATGTGATATTTACATGGTGGGAACACCCACAGTGTACGGTTGGACTGTCAGATACGATAGCTGCAATGTGGGAATGCCAGCAATGTGTGTGTGTGTGGCTACTCCAGTCTTTATAATAGTTACCATTGTCGCACACCCACAGTACGTAACTACCCTAGTCGACAGGATAGTAAGTACCTTTTACTCTATGATAGTAAGATGGGGTTGCTAACTTATTCTGCACGATAGTTACAGTGATAAGAAGCCAGCTGTACGTATGTCATAGTCCATCACAGAGGATGGGCTGCAGACACAGAACAAGGAAATGTGTCAGCCTGAACTGGGAAACTTCAGGAAGATGAAAAGATCTTGAGTAAAGATACCTGAGAGTTGCACAAGTCTCTTATTCATCTTTCCACAACAGTGTGGAGTGGCTAGGCCTTTATTTTTAAATTAACATCATTATATAAACGGCATTGAACGCATGCGTGTTACGCAACACTTGAATAATTCCAGCAGGTACTGGAGTTTCCTTACACAAGATATATAACATTCCAGCAAGTACTGGAGTTTTGTAGGGAGTTAGACGTGGAAAAGAGTGTGGCTGGAAGTGGTACGGTGACACACGGATGTGGAGTTAGGAGTACAAAAAGTACTTAGGTTGAACAAGGTAGACAGAGAGAGAGAGAGAGAGAGAGAGAGAGAGAGAGAGAGAGAGAGAGAGAGAGAGAGAGAGAGAGAGAGAGAGAGAGACAGACAGACAGACAGAGAGACAGAGAGAGAGACAGAGAGACACTTTTCGACGGTAGGAAGAACGTTAAGAGCTATCTAAGCTTACACAGCCAAGGGGATTGCATGTCTAGCCAACAGGAAACTAACTGAGCTATGATCATAAATTGGGGTAAAATTTCGTAAATAAATTCTTGAATAAATAATGATAGTTATTCTGTTCTCACAAAAAAGTCACTAAACCCGTCTGGGTTTCTCAGCGTTGCATGGCAAGGGGAGACCTGACGCTAGGACTTAAATATCCTGTATTCAACATACTTGGACACACCAGTTGTGTGTGACTGTCTTACTCATCACCTAGATGAGTAAGACACAGGTGCAACAACGTTTCGCCCACATGACAGACTTCATCCATCGAATACAGGCGAATATAACCAAGGGTGTCCCGTAGCTTGCTTGGTAGCGCACTCAGCTCCCACACTGAGGTCCGTGGTTCGATCCCCGGTACGGGTGGAAACACTGGGGGGTGTTTCCTTAAGACACCTGCTGTCCATGTTCTAGCAGTAATTAAGTACCTGGGTGTTAGCTGACTGTTGTGGGTCGCATCCTGGGGACAAAATTAACTTGATGTGCCCGAAATTCTCTGCATAACAATGGGATTTCTATATAGTATGTCACTGATTTTAGCTATGGCCTGTATAAGTTGTATCATGTACTTGTAGAAATAAAGATTATTATTATTATTATTATTATTATTATTATTATTATTATTATTAAGGGTGACGGACTGATCACGCAGACGTTTCGACAATGAAGATTCCTGAGTATCAACTTGTCAACATTGCATACCACGTTCAATCGTCTCTTACCTTATTATTAAAAAAGATAGGGACCGGGAAGCCAGCGGAAGGCCTCGGTCAGATGACCAAAAGCTCCAGCGACAGGTCATCATAACTAACATCCTAAGAAATTTTACGTAGCAAATTTTACCTAACCTAATCACGTTAAATGTTTTAGTCTCTAAATCCAGAAGTTATAAAAATACATTGATATTGACACACGATCAAAACATCTGCCGAGCGAAACGTAGCAGCGGTAAATGTCTTTATTAGCTGCACAGGTGGTTGCTTACATTTACAGCGAAAATCTGCATTAAAGGTTTGATTTCCCCAGAGGAATAATAAATTAATGAATAAATCTAAATGCAACACATAAATTAGGAAATAAATTAGTAATAAGAGAAGGGAGCAAGAATAACCCAGAGGAAGAATGGAATAACTAGACAAGTAATAATAATAATAATAATAATAATAATAATAATAAAAATTATAATAATAATAATAATAATAATAATAATAATAATAATAATAATTATTATTATTATTATTATTATTATTTCAGAACCTGTTGTCTAAGTAAAGCAGGGGTGCCCAACCAAGGGGGGCACGCACCCCCAATGGGCAACAAGATATGGCATTTCAGGGGTAGCGACAAAGTCATAATGAAAAGCACAATTTCGTTTATTTTTTACCCAAAACTTTTCTAATTGCTCAATTTATATTTGCATTTTATGCACTGAATTAAAAGCTTTTTTTTTTTAGTTCAATTTGTTCACCCACAGTGCTGTATTTGGTTCAATTCGTGATTAAAAGAAAATTAGAAATTTGACTTCCGCATCTTCAAATTTGATATTACTTTTGTAGGGGTTGAAATGTTAATCAAGCATTTCCTTGGGCTGCGAGGCATAGAAAAGGTTCCTGACCTTTTCTGTGTCCCTGAGGCAAAGATTCCCTTTAGTTAAGTGCCCCTTTAATTTATACACTGTGTTACCTTACTGTACACATTGTGTTACCTTACTGTACACACTGTGTTACCTTACTGTACACACTGTGTTACCTTACTGTACACAGTTCCATTCTTGTTTCTTATTTGCTGATAGCGACAGTCTCCCGCCTGTCGATTAAATGTTGAATTGTGTCACCTGTCAAATATTCCTGTCATCCAGAGACAGATCAGCGATGACTGACATTCTCTCCGGAGGCTTGTTCTGTATCTGTCCTCCTCTCTCTCTCTCTCTCTCTCTCTCTCTCTCTCTCTCTCATTATCTGACAGTATCTCATCATTTCCTGGACCTGCTGCTGTGTTGGCCGTGAAAGGTTGACCTGTGGACACGGCGGTTCGAGGGTCACCTCATAAATCGTCATTGGACCCCCGAAATATTCCAGCCACCTTCATATTTTGCCTTCCTGTGTTTGACTTGCCAGAGAAAAATGCGTTGTACAAGCCGATAACCGAATGTTTTGACCTTTTAGCTCTCAAACATTTTAGTGTGGCTTGTTGTATCCAGAAATATTGATGTGAAAATATACATATATACAATAAAACCACAATAACATCAGCAGAAATATCCAGGGGCTTTCGTGAATGTATGGTCACTCGTTAATTCACAAATCGCTTGGGAACGCTTTTTCTGATTTGTGGTGTTTGTGTGTGTTGACATTACGTCGAATTTCACTCATGTCGAGGCAAATAGAAAAAGAAGTGCGGCTTCAATGTTTTTTTTTTTGTCCTCTGAGTATTTTCGAATATCCTCGCCATGATACTTAGATAGATAAATCAGTACACCAGGAAACTGGTCTCTACTGAAGTACAGTGAGAGGTAAACAACAAAAGGTACAAGGAGCTTACGACGACGTTTCGGTCCGACTTGGACCATTTACAAAGTGACTTTTTAAATGATCGAAGTTGGGCCGAAACGTCGTCGTAGGCTCCTCTCTCCTACGTACGGGTTATTTGTGTAAAAGTGGTTAGTACATCGGCTGTACTTAGTGCTGAATGCGGGTTCTTAAGATCCTCTACTCTTTAGCAAGTGTGTTGTAAATGGCTTAGAAATACTCGTAATCTTTACTAAGGAAACGTTTCGTCAGCTAATGGCTTCTTCAGTCTAATACAGAGAAGAAAGGTGGAAGATGAGGAGTATGAGGTAATCAGTCCCTTATCCTGGAATCGATGTATTCAGTCCATGATAGACTTAGATATGAGATAACTAGTCAAAAATACTAGATAATACATCTGAAGATATTAAAGAGATCAGACATTAGTTTAGGCAAAGATAAACCAATATTATTTAAAAACCAATCTAGATAAAACTAATAAAACCTGCTTTTTTTGTTTAAATAACTAAACGTGACGTTAAACACTAATTCCTACCAAGATACAAATCATCTTCCTTTTAATCTAGAATAAAAGAAATTCTTACGTCCTGAGAAGAAGTAAAGTCACCACAGAGGTTCTTGATATTTATTCCAGAGTCGCGCCTTTGTGAGGGAGTTTAGGTGTGAGATCAATGGAAGGAAGATAGTAAGAGATCATCTTACGAGGCAGTGCCTGCAGCCACAAGCCAGGACTCAACTGTCTTACAAGAGCGCTTTAATCCCTTTGTGAGAGAACTGAGAGAGAGAGAGAGAGAGAGAGAGAGAGAGAGAGAGAGAGAGAGAGAGAGAGAGAGAGAGAGAGAGAGAGAGAGAGTAACCAAGTGTGCTAGAGGGAGTAAATATGAAAAAAATTCTATAAAAAAAGAGATCTTCATTGAAGATATATATCTCTATCTCTCTATCTATCTATCTATCTATCTATATATATATATATATATATATATATATATATATATATATATATATATATATATATATATATATATATATATATATATATATATATATATATATATTTTTTTTTTTTTCAACAAGTCGGCCGTCTCCCACCGAGGCAGGGTGACCCAAAAAGAAAGAAAATTCCCAAAAAGAAAATACTTTCATCATCATTCAACACTTTCACCACACTCATACATAATCACTGTCTTTGCAGAGGAGCTTCAGATACGACAGCTGAGAAAAGTCCCTCCCAGCTGTCACTATCTCAGACCCCTCCTTTAAAGTGCAGGCATTGTACTTCCCATTTCCAGGACTCAAGTCCAATTAAATCAATTAACTGGTTTCCTGAATCCCTTCACAAAATGTTACCCTGCTCACACTCCAACAGATCGTCATGTCCCAAAACCATTCGTCTCCATTCACTCCTATCTAACACGCTCACACATGCTTGCTGGAAGTCCAAGCCCCTCGCCCACAAAACCTCCTTTACCCCTTCCCTCCAACCTTTTCTAGGACGACCCCTACCCCGCCTTCCTTCCCTACAGATTTATATGCTCTCCAAGTCATTCTACTTTGATCCATTCTCTCTAAATGACCAAACCACCTCAACAACCCCCCTTCAGCCCTCTGACAAATACTTTTAGTAACTCCACACCTTCTCCTAATTTCCACATTCCGAATTTTCTGCATAATATTTACACCACACATTGCCCTTAGACAGGACATCTCCACTGCCTCCAGCCTCCTCCTCGCTGCAGCATTTGCAACCCATGCTTCACACCCATATAAGAGTGTTGGTACCACTATACTTTCGTACATTCCCTTCTTTGCCTCCATGGATAACGTTTTTGTCTCCACAGATACCTCAATGCACCACTCCCCTTTTTCCTTCATCAATTCTATGGTTAACCTCATCCTTCATAAACCCATCCGCTGACACGTCAACACCCAAATATCTGAAAACATTTACTTCTTCCATAATCCCTCTCCAATGTGATATCCAATTTTTCTTTATTTAAATCGTTTGATACCCTCATCACCTTACTCTTATCTATGTTCACTTTTAACTTTCTACCTTTACACACTCTCCCAAACTCGTCCACTAACCTTTGCAACTTTTCTTTAGAATCTCCCATAAGCACAGTATCATCAGCAAAAAGTAACTATGTCAACTCCCATTTTGCATTTAATTCTCCATAATTTAATCCCACCCCTCTCCCCAACACCCTAGCATTTACTTCTTTTACAACCCCATCTATAAATATATTAAACAACCATGGTGACATTACACATCCCTGTCTAAGACCTACTTTTACCGGGAAGTAATCTCCCTCTCCTACACACCCTAACCTGAGCCTCACTATCCTCATAAAAACTCTTTACAGCCTTCAGTAACTTACTACCTATTCCATACACTTGCAACATTTGCCACATTGCTCCCCTATCCACTCTATCATATGCCTTTTCTAAATCCATAAATGCAATAAAAACTTCTCTACCTTTATCTAAGTACTGTTCACATATATGCTTCACTGTAAACACTTGATCTACACATCCCCTACCCACTCTAAAGCCTCCTTGCTCATCTGCAATCCTACTCTCTGTCTTACCTCTAATTCTTTCAATAATAACCCTGCCATACACTTTACCTGGTATACTCAGTAAACTTATTCCCTATAATTTTTACACTCTCTTTTATCCCCTTCCCTTTATATAAAGGAACTATACATGCTCTCTGCCAATCCCTAGGTACCTTCCCTCTTTCATACATTTATTAAACAAAAATACCAACCACTCCAGCACTATATCCCCCTGCTTTTAACATTTCTGTCATGATTCCGTCAATTCCAGCTGCTTTACCCCTTTCATTCTACGTAATGCCTCACGCACCTCCCCACACTCACATCCTGCTCTTCTTCACTCCTAAACGATGTTGTACCTCCCTGGCCAGTACATGAAATTACCGCCTCCCTTTTTCATCGACATTTAAAAGTTCCTCAAAATATTCCCGCCATCTACCCAATACCTCCAGCTCCCCATCTACTAACTCCCCTACTCTGTTTTTAACGGACAAATCCATTCGTTCCCTAGGCTTTCTTACCTTGTTTATCTCACTCCAAAAATTTTTCTTGTTTTCAGCAAAATTTCTTGACAGAGCCTCTCCCATTCTTTCATCCGCTCTTCTTTTGCACTCTCTCACCACTCTCTTCACCTTTCTTTTACTTTCCATATACTCTGCTCTTCTATTAACACTTCTGTTTTGAAAAAACCTCTCATAAGCTACCTTTTTTCTTTTATCACACCCTTTACTTCTTCATTCCACCACTCACTCCTCTTTCCTCCTGCACCCACCCTCCTATAGCCACAAACTTCTGCCCCACATTCTAATACTGCATTTTTAAAACTATCCCAACTCTCTTCAACCCCCACTACTCATACTTGCACTAGTCCACCTTTCTGCCAATAGTTGCTTATATCTCACCCTAACTTCCTCCTCCCTTAGTTTATACACTTTTACCTCTCTCTTACTTGCTGTTGCCATTTTCTTTTTGTCCCATCTACCTTTTACTCTAACTGTAGCTACAACCAAATAATGATCTGATATATCCGTTGCCCTTCTATAAACATGTACATCCTGAAGCCTACTCATCAACCTTTTATCCTCCAATACATAATCCAACAAACTACTTTCCTTACGTGCTATATCATACCTTGTATATTTATTTATCCTCTTTTTCATAAAATATGTATTACTTATTACCAAACCTCTTTCTACACATAGCTCAATTAATGGCTCCCCATTTACATTTACCCCTGGCACCCCAAATTTACCTACTACTCCATCCACAACATTTTTACCCACTTTAGCATTAAGATCCCCAACCACAATTACTCTCTCACTTGGTTCAAAACTCCCCACACACTCACTCAACATTTCCCAAAATCTCTCTCTCTCCTCTACACTTCTCTCTTCTCCAGGTGCATAAACACTTACTATAACCCACTTTTCACATCCAACCTTTATTTTACTCCACATAATCCTTGAATTTATACATTTATATTCCTTCTTTACCTGCCATAACTGATTATTCAACATTATTGCCACTCCTTCTTTAGCTCTAACTCTATTTGAAACCCCTGATCTAATCCCATTTATTTCTCCCCACTGAAACTCTCCTACCCCCCTTCAGCTTTGTCTCACTTAAAGCCAGGACATCCAGCTTCTTTTCATTCATAACATCTACAATCATCTCTTTCTTATCATTCGCACAACATCCACGCACATTTAAACATCCCACTTTGACGGTTTTCTTCTTCTTCTTTTAGTAAGCTATACAGGAAAAGGGGTTACTAGCCCATTGTTCCTGGCATTTTAGTTGACTTTACAACACGCATGGCTTACGGAGGAAAGATTCTTATTCCACTTCCCATGGATATGAAAGGGAAAAGCAATAAGAACAAGAACTATTAAGATAAAATCAAAGAAAACTCAGATGAGTGTGTATACATAAACGTGTACATGTTTGCGTAGTGTGACCTAAGTGTAAGTATAAGTAGCAAGACGTACCTGAAATCTTGCATGTTTATGAGACAGAAAAAGACACCAGCAATCCTACCATCATGTAAAAACAGTTTCAGGTTTCTGTTTCACAGTCACCTGGCAGGATGGTAGTACCTCCCTGGGTGGTTGCTGTCTACCAACCTATATATATATATATATATATATATATATATATATATATATATATATATATATATATATATATATATATATATATATATATATATATATATATATATATATATATATATATATATATATATAGTGAGCTTAGTCTCTCAAAGAGTCTGGGATTATCTTGTCCCCTTAGTTCAGAAGAAGCAACACATAATATCAAGGCAGGTAGTGTTGTCTTGGTTACCTTGTCGACGTGTATCTCCTGGTCTAAGTGGGTGGAAACATTGCTGCATCACAATGGTATTTCCTTAGTTTTGGGTTATCGGAGGGTAAATATCTCGGGGATACAGGTTAGCCTGGGAAGGGTTAAGCACCTTTAGAGAAAGTACAAAACATTTTGAACACACAGTTTACCTATTCTCTGTTTTATCCCTTTTTGTAAGTCTTTCACGTTCGTTAGCTTCGAGGATTGAGTATATGTCTTGAGAACTCAGAGGTGCTGGCCACAGGATGCTACCAGTGGATGTGATGGTTGCTACTTCTAGTACAATGCAGCAATGATTAGGAGGAAATAAATGGTATAAAATACCGACACAATGGAAAAATAAACACATAAGCAGTATAATGTGATCCTTTATTGACAACGTTTCGCCCACGCAGTGGGCTTTATCGAGTTCGAGTCCCATTCGGGGTCTTGTGATTTCACCTCCAGGAGATTCTCTGCCAGGGAGTCTTCTGCATCTTTCTTAGTTATGTTATCCAGAGACCAGATGTTCAGCTAGTTGTTATATCTGCTGGTGAGTTCCCTATCCACAATACAAAAGAGGAATATTGATGTAGATTATTGTTTCAGACAGATGAAGGGGGAGGGGACTAAACACCTGTCAAGGCTAAATGGACTTTCAGTCACAGCTAAGGGACTGAACACCTTATAATTACCTCTTCACTTTTGTCACTGTCTCAGGTATAAAAGTTACCTCTAAATCCCACTGAGAAAGCCTGCAGCGCAGGCTAAGCGTTTTGACAATAAGATACCCAAATGCTGCACACGTTTCTTATTCATCATGTAAGAAACATAGTCAATACCCGTGCTGGACGCCCTCTGACGAAGTGACTTGTACTCCCAAAAACAGAAGCGTTTGTATTTTTCTGCTTACAGCTGAAACGAATGACAAGAGACCATGGAAATACCCCTCAAACGGATTTCAAATCCCTGCCTTTTTACACTCTCGAAATGTTATTTTAATAGACCCTTGTTATTAAGTCATCGTTGAAGTCTTTTCCGTGGGGGACATGTGCAAACATCTCCATGAACTGTTTTATCTTGCGTTACTTATGTCTGAGTGGTAAATGTTTGGAACAGATTATTAAAAACGTTGCCTGGGAAATGAACAATAGATAATATACAATGCTCAGTGGTTTCTTTTTGCTGTTTTTTGTGTTTCAAATACAAAAACTCACTTTCAGATTGCTGAATCTCCTCTGTTGTTCACAGAGGATCTGTGATGATACTGTAAACAAAAGTATTCAACAGCTCGCTAACGTTGTGTGAGTCAATATTTTAAAGTGCACTTACGCTAATGAGAGTCAGTGAGGTTTACGTGAGGGGGAGGGAGAGGAGGTGTTAGTGTGTGTGGTTCGCACCCACACCTGGGACTAACACGTGAGAGGGTAGAGGTGTTAGTTGTGTTTGTCACCCCAACCTGGGACTAACACGTGAGGGAGGAGAGAAAGAGGTGTTAGTGTGTGTGTGGCTTGTCACTACCATCTGGGACTAACACGTGAGGGGAGGGAGAGGAGGTGTTAGTGTGTGTGGTTCGCACCCCACACCTGGGACTAACACGTGAGGGGGAGGGAGAGGAGGTGTTAGTGTGTGTGGTTGTCACCCCACACCTGGGACTAACACGTGAGGGGGAGGGAGAGGAGGTGTTAGTGTGTGTGGTTGTCACCCCACACCTGGGACTAACACGTGAGGGGGAGGGAGAGCAGGTGTATGTGGTTCGCACCCCACACCTGGGACTAACACGTGAGGGGGAGGGAGAGCAGGTGTGTGTGGTTCGCACCCCACACCTGGGACTAACACGTGAGGGGGAGGGAGAGCAGGTGTTAGTGTGTGTGGTTCGCACCCCACACCTGGGCTAACACGTGAGGGGAAGGGAGAGGAGGTGTTAGTTTGTGTGGTTGTCACCCCACACCTGGGACTAACACACCTCAACCCTGACACATACACTCTATCACTCACCACATAAACAAATCATCCACAGCAACTTGTAAGTAAGTGAATTTAGGTATAAGTACACATAAGTACAATTATCATACATAGTTTAACATACGTGTAAATTACCTAGGATAACTCTCTCCCCCAAAAAAAAAAAAAGTCAGACTAAGTAACTTATTTCCATTTGGATTCTTGACCTTCTATTTTTCACTTGGGAGGTGAGTGGTGATAGAGAACTATTGTACACATTTATCTGGCACTACTACTTAAACCACCACCGACATTAGACCACCACCGACATTAGACCAGTGATCCTTCAACAAGCAAAAGAAATTGTATTTGCTCTAGATTCTTCGTCCGCTAACTAGAGCCCAACTGTCTCTGATCAACCATTCTGTTGGTGATTAATTAAAGGGAAGGAGTTTCATCGCCAATATAAATCATTCTAACCATTTAAAATAAATTTCAAACAGAAGTTTAATTTGGCCTCGCCAACCTTCCTTAATGTATTTAAAATATTCCTTAATGCTTGGAACCATTCTTAATTGCCTTATTCTCCCTCATTATGTTTGCATTTTCCTTTAATGCTTTTCTCTCTTGTCTTAATACGTTGAAAATTTTTCTTAACGTGTTTAGAACCTACCTTAGCGTGTTTGGATGGTCTTTAAATCCATTTCGAACATTTCAGCATGTTTGAATCGTCTGTAAATACACTTCGAACTTCACGTAACGGTGTTCGAAATCTTTCCCAGTGTGTTTAGAACCACTCTTAAAGTTTGGATCTTTAAACACATTTCTAGTCTCCGGTAATGTGTTTAGAGTTTCCCTCAGGACCACCTCAGTCAGGGGTCGAAACTTACGTCACTATTTTTATATGCAGTTGGATTTTCTCCATGTAAACTCGCTTGTGCTACCTTAATATGTTTAGATTCTTTTCTTATGCGCTTCAAGGCCCCACTAATTAGTTTGGATACTTTATTATGCATTTCAAGACCACTAATTAGTCTGAATACTTAATTATCTTCAAGACCACTAATTAGTCTGAATACTTTATTATCTTCAAGACCACTAATTAGTCTGTAGCCTTTATTATGCATTTAAGAGTCCACTAATTAGTCTTGAATCTTTATTACGCGTTTCAAGACTCCACTAATTAAACTGGAGCCTTTATTAGGGGTTTCAAGACCACTAATTAGTCTGGATACTTTATTATGCGTTTCAAGACTTTCTTAATATGTTTAGATGTTATATGTTCCATAGGGGTGACAAAGCAAGTAACACCATCGCTCCTAATACTTGTTGACTGGACACCTCGCCTGTATTCTTGTGTCAGTAATTATGGCTGACATACTGAACGAGCTTTACTGAATAAAGGCTTTTGTTAATGACGCTTTTTATTTTCACATTATTTTTCCCGTGGTACCAGAATTAGGGGACACTCTCTTGATTTATTTTCTTTACCCTCTGTGTTCCCCTAGATGAGCTTTGTTTTGTCCAGTGTTTCTAGATTTGTGGTGCGTTGCCAAGTGTTTCTAGATTTGTGTTGCGTTGTCAAGTGTTTCTAGATTGGTTTTTGCCCTTTCTTGCCCAATGTTTCTAGATTGATTTTGTCCTTTCTTGCCCAGTGTTTCTAGATTTGTGTTGCGTTGCCCAGTGTTTCTAGATTTGTGTTGCGTTGCCCAGTGTTTCTAGATTTGTTTTGCCCTTTCTTGTCCAATGTTTCTAGATTTGTTTTGCCCTTTCTTGTCCAATGTTTCTAGATTTGTTTTGCCCTTTCTTGCCCAGTGTTTCTAGATTTGTGTTGCGTTGCCCAGTGTTTCTAGATTTGTGTTGCGTTGCCCAGTGTTTCTAGATTTGTGTTGCGTTGTCCAGTGCTTCTAGATTTGTGTTGCGTTGCCCAGTGTTTCTAGATTTGTTTTGCCTTTTCTTGTCCAATGTTTCTATATTTGTTTTGCCCTTTCTTGCCAGTGTTTCTAGATTTGTGTTGCGGTGCCCAGTGTTTCTAGATTTGTGTTGCGTTGCACAATGTTTCTAGATTTGTGTTGCGTTGCCCAGTGTTTCTAGATTTGTTTTGACCTTTCTTGTCCAATGTTTCTAGATTTGTTTTGCCCTTTCTTGTCCAATGTTTCTAGATTTGTTTTGCCCTTTCTTGCCCAGTGTTTCTAGATTTGTGTTGCGTTGTCCAGTGCTTCTAGATTTGTGTTGCGTTGCCCAGTGTTTATAGATTTGTGTTGCGTTGTCCAGTGCTTCTAGATTTGTGTTGCGTTGCCCAGTGTTTCTAGATTTGTTTTGACTTTTCTTGTCCAATGTTTCTAGATTTGTTTTGCCCTTTCTTGCCCAGTGTTTCTAGATTTGTGTTGCGGTGCCCAGTGTTTCTAGATTTGTGTTGACCTTGTCCAATGTTTCTAGATTTGGTTTGACCTTTCTTGCCCAGTGTTGCGGTGCCCAGTGTTGCGGTCACCGGTGCACTTCAGTGATTCTCACCGCAACACAAGCTTCATCAACATAGCTATGGTGAAGAGCTCTACCGAAGTTCATCATGGCGAAACGTCGTCAATTTCGACCTTCGGGTAATTGTTTTCAGGGATTATTTTTTTGCTACACGCAACGCGCATGACAGTGTGTCCTTGATGCTGGTGAGGGGTGTCTGATCCGAGGAACTGGAGGGCTCTTGTTCAAAGGAAATCGAAGCCCACTCTCCCTCTTCGCCCTTCCTTGGATCAACCCCTTCCTCCCCCAATGCACCTTCCATTCCCCCAGGCGCCGTAAATACCCCTACGAGTTTATAGCTTCCGGAAAAGAGAATACTTTACTAACTCTCTTTATTTCCGCTCCTCCCCTGGTGATATACGAACCCAGGCGTTGCGCACTAATAAAAATACTTACTTTATTACGCCAGTTATCATTATTTATGCAACGAGGAGCGTTTACAATAATTATTACCCTCGTTAAGCATCGTTTATTAAACCGGGAATATATATATATAATATATATATATATATATATATATATATATATATATATATATATATATATATATATATATATATATATATACATATAAACAAGTGTGGGACCCATAGCCTACGAGAAGTAGATTTTAAAAGAAAAGGTTTCTAAGAAAAATACTGAGATTTCTCCTTGAGGCTCTTTGAATTATATTTATTAAATGGCATTGTCACTAGTTATTTATGCCAGCTGCGGAGTTTCGTGGACTGGAAAAGTTGAAACCATGGAAGAATGTCCAAACTGAAGTATATCTCAGCTCCTGTTACCTGTGCTTTCAATATTCTCCCTTTTTTTCTCTATACAAGGAAATGAGTTTCGTGAGTGTTGCACAAGAGTGCAAATGCTTGTTCTCAATACCTCTCTGAGAGACTAATGGACCCCTGATGACATCTGATATATGGGCGCAGCAAAATTCATTCGGGGGGAAAGTCATTTGCGTGATTTATATTCATTGTGTTCACTGGTCGGCTGAACACTCACTGTTATTATTTCCTCCGGGTTTCTCTCTTTCCAAGCCTTTCACATTCTACCTAAATTAGTTTGCATAAATATTTTCCATGTTGGAGATTATTATTTTAAAATTGTTGAAATGGGTTTCCTTCAAAAATAAATTGCCTTTTGTTCCTCTTTCCCATTGAACATATAATATATATATATATATATATATATATATATATATATATATATATATATATATATATATATATATATATATATATATATTGTTTACGTTAGATAACTGCAATATAAACAGGTAGTCATTCCAAGCTGTACTTCGTTGTTGAAGTATTAGTCCTCGAGTATGAAGCGCCGGCGTGGAACCCAGGTTGTGTAAAGGTATTAAACTTAACACCGGAGGCGTAAGAAGAACCAGAGGTGACTCAGACGTGATAAAGTTCTACATTGAGTGAAACCTTGTCAAGATCTACTTTTGATCTTTAAGCTGTTTTATTTTTTTTATTTTCATTGCTTTTGTTAGCCTCTGTGAGTGCTTCATGTTCCTGTCTTTCTGTGTTCCTTGTGTTCCTCGTGCTCCTCGTGTTCCTCGTGTTCCTCGTGTTCCTCGTGTTCCTTGTGTTCCTGTGTTTCTGTGTTTCTGTGTTTCTGTGTTCTTGTGTTCTTGTGTTCCTCGTGTTCCTGTGTTCTTGTGTTCCTCGTGTTCCTGTGTTCGTGTCTTCCCCTTGACGTTACCAGGTATGACTGGTGTTGGTGCCAGTGTTCACCTTGTGCTCTATTAAGACCCTTGACTCTTCAAAGGCTGGTCAAAAGGACTGGTTGCCTTTGTGGCTTGCCACATGCCATTTTGTGTTGCTGGCACCAAGCAGCAGGTGACTGCTGCATCTCATGATTTAATCAAATTCTTCCTTAATCAAGCAACTCTGTACTGCATGCAGAACCCGTATGCAAATCTGGGTACTTGTACATGTGTGTTGTCAGGAAGTGGAATAGCCTAGAAAGTGACGTAGTGGAGGCTGGAACCATACATAGTTTTAAGACGAGGTATGATAAAGCTCATGGAGCAGGGAGAGAGAGGACCTAGTACCGGTCAGTGAAGAGGCGGCAGAGCCAGGAGCTATGACTCGACCCCTGCAACCACAAATAGGTGAGTACACACACACACATACACACACACATACACACACACACACACACACACACACGGAAACTGTAAAATACCTTGATGAATAATATTGAGTCGATACAAATTCATGACTGAGTGAGTGATGTTGAACCTTGTGTTCTGACTGAGTGATGTTGAACCTTGTGTTCTGACTGAGTGATGTTGAACCTTGTGTTCTGACTGAGTAATGTTGAACCTTGTGTTCTGACTGAGTGATGTTGAACCTTGTGTTCTGACTGAGTGATGTTGAACCTTGTGTTCTGACTGAGTGATGTTGAACCTTGTGTTCTGACTGAGTGATGTTGAACCTTGTGTTCTGACTGAGTGATGTTGAACCTTGTGTTCTGACTGAGTGATGTTGAACCTTGTGTTCTGACTGAGTGATGTTGAACCTTGTGTTCTGACTGAGTGATGTTGAACCTTGTGTTCTGACTGAGTGATGTTGAACCTTGTGTTCTGACTGAGTGATGTTTCACTCACTGCTTTCAATGAATGATGTACATTTTTCTACCTTACTGTTGCTAGATTCCTACCTTACTGTTGCTAGATTCCTACCTTACTGTTGCTAGATTCCTACCTTATTGTTGCTAGATTCCTACCTTACTGTTGCTAGATTCCTACCTTACTGTTGCTAGATTCCTACCTTACTGTTGCTAGATTCCTACCTTACTGTTGCTAGATTCCTACCTTATTGTTGCTAGATTCCTACCTTACTGTTGCTAGATTCCTACCTTATTGTTGCTAGATTCCTACCTTATTGTTGCTAGATTCCTACCTTACTGTTGCTAGATTCCTACCTTACTGTTGCTAAATTCCTACCTTACTGTTGCTAGATTCCTACCTTATTGTTGCTAGATTCCTACCTTATTGTTGCTAGATTCCTACCTTATTGTTGCTAGATTCCTACCTTACTGTTGCTAGATTCCTACCTTACTGTTGCTAGATTCCTACCTTATTGTTGCTAGATTCCTACCTTACTGTTGCTAGATTCCTACCTTATTGTTGCTAGATTCCTACCTTATTGTTGCTAGATTCCTACCTTACTGTTGCTAGATTCCTACCTTACTGTTGCTAGATTCCTACCTTACTGTTGCTAGATTCCTACCTTATTGTTGCTAGATTCCTACCTTATTGTTGCTAGATTCCTTCCTTACTGTTGCTAGATTCCTACCTTATTGTTGCTAGATTCCTACCTTACTGTTGCTAGATTCCTACCTTATTGTTGCTAGATTCCTACCTTACTGTTGCTAGATTCCTACCTTATTGTTGCTAGATTCCTACCTTATTGTTGCTAGATTCCTACCTTACTGTTGCTAGATTCCTACCTTACTGTTGCTAGATTCCTACCTTACTGTTGCTAGATTCCTACCTTACTGTTGCTAGATTCCTACCTTATTGTTGCTAGATTCCTACCTTATTGTTGCTAGATTCCTACCTTATTGTTGCTAGATTCCTACCTTATTGTTGCTAGATTCCTACCTTACTGTTGCTAGATTCCTACCTTACTGTTGCTAGATTCCTACCTTATTGTTGCTAGATTCCTACCTTATTGTTGCTAGATTCCTACCTTACTGTTGCTAGATTCCTACCTTATTGTTGCTAGATTCCTACCTTATTGTTGCTAGATTCCTACCTTACTGTTGCTAGATTCCTACCTTATTGTTGCTAGATTCCTACCTTACTGTTGCTAGATTCCTACCTTACTGTTGCTAGATTCCTACCTTACTGTTGCTAGATTCCTACCTTATTGTTGCTAGATTCCTAACTTATTGTTGCTAGATTCCTACCTTATTGTTGCTAGATTCCTACCTTACTGTTGCTAGATTCCTACCTTATTGTTGCTAGATTCCTACCTTACTGTTGCTAGATTCCTACCTTACTGTTGCTAGATTCCTACCTTATTGTTGCTAGATTCCTACCTTACTGTTGCTAGATTCCTACCTTATTGTTGCTAGATTCCTACCTTACTGTTGCTAGATTCCTACCTTACTGTTACTAGATTCCTACCTTACTGTTGCTAGATTCCTACCTTATTGTTGCTAGATTCCTACCTTATTGTTGCTAGATTCCTACCTTACTGTTGCTAGATTCCTACCTTACTGTTGCTAGATTCCTACCTTACTGTTGCTAGATTCCTACCTTACTGTTGCTAGATTCCTACCTTATTGTTGCTAGATTCCTACCTTATTGTTGCTAGATTCCTACCTTATTGTTGCTAGATTCCTACCTTACTGTTGCTAGATTTCTACCTTATTGTTGCTAGATTCCTACCTTACTGTTGCTAGATTCCTACCTTACTGTTGCTAGATTCCTACCTTACTGTTGCTAGATTCCTACCTTACTGTTGCTAGATTCCTACCTTACTGTTGCTAGATTCCTACCTTATTGTTGCTAGATTCCTACCTTATTGTTGCTAGATTCCTACCTTACTGTTGCTAGATTCCTACCTTACTGTTGCTAGATTCCTACCTTATTGTTGCTAGATTCCTACCTTATTGTTGCTAGATTCCTACCTTACTGTTGCTAGATTCCTACCTTATTGTTGCTAGATTCCTACCTTACTGTTGCTAGATTCCTACCCTACTGTTGTCAAACGGGTATTTCATTGCTGTTCTTTATTGAATAAAGAAACGGCTTTCCAAAATTGCCAGAGGTGTGTAGTGTGTGTTTTTCATCCTGTTTGTCAATACTGTGAAATTGTTTGCTTTTGTTTGTTACAACGACAGTGTGTATGTCAGTACGTATGTGGATTTTCTTGTTTGTTAGTGTGGATGAGCATGTGTTTGTCTGTGCGTCATACAGTGTGTATGTTTGTGTGTGGATGTGCGTGTCTGAGTGTATTAGTGCCTGGATGATAGTGTGAGTGTATGAGGTTGTGTGTAATCTTTATTGGTGGGTGGATGTGCACTGGTGACGTGTGTGTGTGGTTGTGTGTGTGTGTGTGTGTACGTGTGTGTGTGTGTGCACGTACGAATTCACTCCCGGAGCAATTTATTAAAAGCTTACCAAAGAATCCATCTTCGGTAGGCTCTCTCTCTCTCTCTCTCTCTCTCTCTCTCTCTCTCTCTCTCTCTCTCTCTCTCTCTCTCTCTCTCTCTCTCTCTCTCTCGACCTCAGTGGATCCACGGGCGTGCGAGCCGCGAATACCAATAGCATGGAGGGTCAAACAGCTGAGGAAGATGAAAGGAGACCTTAAAGGTCTAGTAAAGAGGGAGCTGAGGCCAGTTTTAAGCTCTCACTCAGCTCACAGATACTTTCTTCAAGTCTCAATTGAAAGGACACAGGTTCGATTTCCGGGTGAGGGGAAGATCTGGATGTTATATATTTATGAGAGAGAGAGAGAGAGAGAGAGAGAGAGAGAGAGAGAGAGAGAGAGAGAGAGAGAGAGAGAGAGAGAAAGAAAGAAAAAACACCATTGGAAAGGTCAGTATCTTTGCTTACATTTATTACAGGTTCAAGACGTGTGTGTGTGTTTGTTTGACTCACCTGTTTGTGGTTGCAGCGGTCGAGTCACAGCTCGTGTGTGTGTGTGTGTGTGTGTGTGTGTGTGTGTGTATGTGTGTGCGGGCGCGCATGCATGTATGTGTTCATACCCCATACTGAATGTTTGTGCATGCATGTGTACATGTACGCATACACACGTGTACTTGACACATGGCCGCGTACAATTTACAGATACATGGGGATGCTGGGGATGACGAAAAATAAACCATAGAATACATCCTTCTTGTTCCATCACAAACGCTAAACATAACTAACTACAAGGTCAATATCATAAACAAAATAGTCACTGTCACTAACAAAACAACCGCCAACACTAACAAAGAGGCCAACACCACTAACAAAATGGTTATAAGCGTAAAGGATCCACGTTATATATTCCTGAAGTCACGGCACCTTGTGGCATCCCGTCTCTCCTCTTTTGTTCATTCTCTGATCAGCAAGATAATACACAACGTCACCTCTCATGCTCCTTCAAGTTGGGGGCCAGACTCTGGAGGCCAGAGGACCAGACCATGGAGGCCAGAGGACCAGACCCTGGAGGCCAGAGGACCAGACCCTGGAGGCCAGAGGACCAGACCATGGAGGCCAGAGGACCAGACCCTGGAAGCCAGAGGACCAGACCCTGGAGGCCAGAGGACCAGACCCTGGAAGCCAGAGGACCAGACCCTGGAGGCCAGAGGACCAGACCCTGGAGGCCAGAGGACCAGACCCTGGAAGCCAGAGGACCAGACCCTGGAAGCCAGAGGACCAGACCATGGAGGCCAGAGGACCAGACCCTGGAAGCAAGAGGACCAGACCCTGGAGGCCAGAGGACCAGACCCTGGAGGCCAGAGGACCAGACCCTGGAAGCCAGAGGACCAGACCCTGGAAGCCAGAGGACCAGACCATGGAGGCCAGAGGACCAGACCCTGGAGGCCAGAGGACCAGACCCTGGAAGCCAGAGGACCAGACCCTGGAGGCCAGAGGACCAGACCCTGGAAGCCAGAGGACCAGACCCTGGAGGCCAGAGGACCAGTCCCTGGAGCCAGAGGACCAGACCCTGGAAGGGCCCATAGGCCCAGAGAAGCCAGGACCAATCCATGGAACGCCAGGGCCAGGACCTTGAAGAAGAGGGTTGGAGGCCAGAGGACCAGACCCTGGAGGCCAGAGGACCAGACCCTGGAAGCCAGAGGACCAGACCCTGGAAGCCAGAGGACCAGACCCTGGAAGCCAGAGGACCAGACCCTGGAGGCCAGAGGACCAGACCCTGGAAGCCAGAGGACCAGACCCTGGAAGCCAGAGGACCAGACCCTGGAAGCCAGAGGACCAGACCCTGGAAGCCAGAGGACCAGTCCCTGGAAGCCAGAGGACCTAACTCTGGTGACCAGGACACTCATTTAGACAGAAGAAAAATTAGCCAGGTCAATCCTGAAACGACAGGTCGCCAAGTGGATCCTTGAATGAAAGGTGTTCGTGTAGATTCCCAGACTAGCAGCAGCAGTAGTCGTAGCAGCAGTAGTAGTAGAACAGCAGTAGAAGTAGTAGTAGTAATAGCAGGTTAGCTTATTGTGCACTCCCATATCCATAGTATAGACGGTAGTAGCTAGGTTAGAGAACAAACTTTGAGAACGTTTTGCCCCGTTTATAGCTTTATCTAGTCGTGTTTTGGTGGATAGTTGTCTCAGATGGGACCAATAGACAGTCGAGCCAGATGGGAGCAACAGAGAGTCGAGCCAGATGGGGGCAACAGAGAGTCGAGCCAGATGGGAGCAACAGAGAGTCGAGCCAGATGGGAGCAATAGATCGTCACTAACACGGTTAGATACTAAATGAAGCGGAGTTTGGTAGTGCTCAGGATGAAGCGAGATTGAGGAGAACAAATATTTCACTGTTCAGAAGGAGGGTAGTGGTACACGAAGCGATAGGAGTGTGAGATAGGTTTAACTCTGTCCTTGTCTCCCATGTCTTTGCGTCTCTGTCTGTGTATATATCTCTGTCTCTTGTTTTTATCAGTTATTCTCTCATTCATTTCTCTCTCTCTCTCTCTCTCTCTCTCTCTTCTCTCTCTCTCTCTCTCTCTCTCTCTCTCTCTCTCTGCTGCTGCAGAAAGGCGTTGTTATTGTTGATGTTTCTTGTTAACCTTTCCCAGGTGGAGGTATGTTGCAGATTTGTTATGGACTGTAATATTACAGTGCTTGGAGTGACAGTGATATTACAGTGCTAGAAGATACACAATAATATCACAGTGGCCACAGTAATATCACAGTGGCCACAGTAATATCACAGTGGCCACAGTAATATCACAGTGGCCACAGTAATATCACAGTGGCCACAGTAATCTCACAGTGGCCACATTAATATCACAGTGGCCACAGTAATATCACAGTGGTCACAGTAATATCACAGTGGCCACAGTAATATCACAGTGGCCACAGTAATATCACAGTGGCCACAGTAATATCACAGTGGCCACAGTAATATCACAGTGGCCACAGTAATCTCACAGTGGCCACATTAATATCACAGTGGCCACAGTAATATCACAGTGGTCACAGTAATATCACAGTGGCCACAGTAATATCACAGTGGTCACAGTAATATTACAGTGGCCACAGTAATATCACAGTACCCACAGTAATGTCACTAGTAGATGAAGTCATCACGGGAGCGGCCAGCACCAGGCCAGCACCAGCCCAGCACCAGGCCAGCACCAGGCCAGCACCAGACCAGCACCGACAGCACCAGACCAGCACCAGGCCAGCACCAGGCCAGCACCAGACCAGCATCAGGCCAGCACCAGGACCAGCACCAGGCCAGCACCAGGCCAGCACCAGCCAGCACCAGACCAGCACCAGGCCAGCACCAGACCAGCACCAGCCCAGCACCAGACCAGCACCAGACCAGCACCAGCCCAGCACCAGGCCAGCACAGACCAGAAGCCAGCACCAGGCCAGCACCAGGCCAGCACCAGCCCAGCATCAGCCCCGCACCAGGCCAGCACCAGCCCAGCACCAGGCCAGCACCAGACCAGCACCAGACCAGCACCAGGCCAGCACCAGACCAGCACCAGACCAGCACCAGGCCAGCACCAGGCCAGCACCAGACCAGCACCAGACCAGCACCAGGCCAGCACCAGACCAGCACCAGCCCAGCACCAGGCCAGCACCAGACCAGCACCAGGCCAGCACCAGGCCAGCACCAGGCCAGCACCAGGCCAGCACCAGCCCAGCACCAGGCCAGCACCAGGCCAGCACCAGGCCAGCACCAGGCCAGCACCAGCCCAGCACCAGGCCAGCACCAGACCAGCACCAGACCAGCACCAGCCCAGCACCAGACCAGCACCAGACCAGCACCAGGCCAGCACCAGACCAGCACCAGCCCAGCACCAGGCCAGCACCAGACCAGCACCAGGCCAGCACCAGACCAGCATCAGGCCAGCACCAGGCCAGCACCAGCCCAGCACCAGGCCAGCACCAGGCCAGCACCAGGCCAGCACCAGGCCAGCACCAGCCCAGCACCAGGCCAGCACCAGACCAGCACCAGACCAGCACCAGCCCAGCACCAGGCCAGCACCAGCCCAGCACCAGGCCAGCACCAGGCAAGCACCAGACCAGCACCAGCCCAGCACCAGGCCAGCACCAGGCCAGCACCAGGCCAGCACCAGGCCAGCACCAGACCAGCACCAGGCCAGCACCAGGCCAGCACCAGCCCAGCACCAGGCCAGCACCAGGCAAGCACCAGACCAGCACCAGCCCAGCACCAGGCCAGCACCAGGCCAGCACCAGGCCAGCACCAGACCAGCATCAGGCCAGCACCAGGCCAGCACCAGCCCAGCACCAGGCCAGCACCAGGCCAGCACCAGGCCAGCACCAGGCCAGCACCAGCCCAGCACCAGGCCAGCACCAGACCAGCACCAGACCAGCACCAGGCCAGCACCAGGCCAGCACCAGGCCAGCACCAGGCCAGCACCAGGTCAGCACCAGGCCAGCACCAGGCCAGCACCAGGCCAGCACCAGGCCAGCACCAGGCCAGCACCAGGCCAGCACCAGGTCAACACCAGGCCAGCACCAGCGTCTCATTTCAGCTGTAATTAATATGAAGATTCCTGTGTGAACACTAATGGTGTTTCAGTGTTGTGGCGATACACGATCACTTGTTTGAACCTTCAAGGCTGCTACTTGAACCTCCTAGGCTGCTACTTGAACCTCCAAGGCTGCTACTTGAACCTCCAAGGCTGCTACTTGAATATCCTAGGCTGCTATTTGAACCTCCAAGGCTGCTTCTTGAACCTCATAGGCTGCTACTTGAACCTCCAAGGCTGCTACTTGAACCTCATAGGCTGCTACTTGAACCTCCAAGGCTGCTACTTGAACCTCCAAGGCTGCTACTTGAACCTCCAAGGTGGCTTCTTGAGCCTCCAAGGCTGCTACTTGAACCTCCAAGGTTGCTTCTTGAGCCTCCAAGGCTGCTACTTGAACCACCAAGGTTGCTTCTTGAGCCTCCCAGGCTGCTACTTGAACCTCCAAGGCTGCTACTTGAACCTCCAAGGCTGCTACTTGAACCTCCAATCCAAACGATGGTGTTAAAAATTCAGGAGATTGGCATTATTATTATTATGAGAAAGCGTAAAACCCGTAGGGGTCTTACAGCGCCCGTGGAATGGGAGGTAATCAGCTTCGATCCAAAGAAGAGCAGGAAGGCTCCAATTCCTCGGATCAAGACCCCTCCACCAGCATCGAGACACCTCTCACGAGGAGCACCGAGGGAGAGGAGAGAGAGAGAGAGAGAGAGAGAGAGAGAGAGAGAGAGAGAGAGAGAGAGAGAGAGAGAGAGAGAATAGATAATTGTGACACTATTATAAGAATAGATCGCGAACTATCTGATAGAATTAAATAGCTCTGGAGAATACTATATTACCTCGTGCCATCAAGTATTCAAAACTAATTTTAAATGTCTCTTTTTTGCCTTTTGTTTTGTTAGTTTTCAGACGGAAATTTCTGAAACGGGTGGGGGGGGGAGTTGCCAGAAATTTCTTGTCTGAATAACCGCTGGAAATAATGTATATTAGAGTGTCAAGTTGATGGCTGTTTTAAACTCTCCTAATTTGTAATATATATTTTTTTATATTTTAATAATATCTGGGAAAGCTGGGATTTTTTTTTTTACTCGTAGTTTAAGTCTGTCCTAAATACTTTGCACATATTTTTTTATTAAGGAATAAAAAAAGTATTGGGTGTTTGTTATCGTGTCCTTGTTATTCTTCCTTGGATCAAAACTGATTATCTCCCATTACCCAGACGCTGTATGATCCCCTAAGCATTTAGCGCATCCCAATGGATGTAATAATAATTCATGAGTCGTTGATAATGACTAAAAATCAGTTCGTACCCAGACCAGAAAAAAAGGGTGGAGGTTTGTGGCGTCAGTAAAGAGTTTGAGATGGATCAGTTATGACCAGTTGAGAATTCGGGCAGTAACGGCAGTAACAGCCTGGTTGATCAGACCCTGATCTACCACGAGGCCTGGTCTCAGACCGGGCTTCGGGGGCGTTGACCCCCGAAACAGGTCCAGGTATAGTCCAGTTGGGGGAGACTGGTTGGTGTGTCGGCAACTCCGTGGCGCCGTTACCTCAAGGTTATTCCCGATAACCGACTTGTCGTGGCGGTGATGATCGACCCGTCGGAGCGAGGCCGTAAGTGCTGAGTAAAGGAGGCTGAGTCTCAGGGTGACCCGGTAATCTAGGGTGACCCAACCATCCAAGGTGACCCAATCATCCAAGGTGACCCAACCATCCAGGGTGACCCAACCATCCAGGGTGACCCAACCATCCAAGGTGACCCAAACATCCAGGGTGACCCAACCATCCAGGGTGACCCAACCATCCAAGGTGACCCAAACATCCAAGATGATCCGACCATCCAAGGTGACCCAAACATCCAAGGTGACCCAAACATCCAAGGTGACCCAAACATCCAAGATGATCCAACCATCCAAGGTGACCCAACCATCCAGGGTGACTCAACCATCCAAGGTGACCAATCATCCAAGGTGACCCAACCATCCAAGATGACCCGACCATACAGTGTGACCCGACCATACAGTGTGACCCAACCATCTATGGTGATCCAACCATCCAGGGTGACACAACCATCCAGGGTAACCCAACCATCCAGGGTGACCCGACCATCCAGGGTGACCCAACCATCCAGGGTGACCTAACCATCCAGGATGACCCAACTATCCAGCGTGAACCACCAAAAAAACAGTTTGACCCCTCCATTTTTTTTTATTTGGGGGGAGAGTGAAGGGGAAAAATGTGTGGGGAAGGGCGAAAGGGTGCGGGAAGGAAAGGGAGGGAGATTTTGGCTCAGTTAAGGAGTGAAAATAGTTGAGGAGTCTCGCTCGCAGCATTTCAGTCGCTGTTAACGACCAGCCTGGCTGCTGGGCAGGAATTTTAAACCGCCATCACCACGGCACCGAAAGTGATTTACCAAAATGATTCGGGGGAAGAAAACACGGGGAAAGTAAAAGATGAAAAAAGGTGTCCAGTGAAAGTGGATAACTTTCACTCTTTCTTCATTAGGGGAACAAGATAACATCTGATATATTGATGATAATGAATAAAATAATCATCAGTAGTATGGGATTTTTTTTACATGTTAAAAATTAAAAAAAAAAATCTTAAAATAGCTGAAATCGTTACTAATTTTAAAACCATTAAATAGTTTATAGCTAAAAAGCATTAGAACAGTTGTTCCACTGGTTGGTTCATCAAGTTTAAAACCTGTCTACTACACGAGTCACGATGCACTAAGGTTTATATGCTATATATATATACTGAGATCAGTATACATACTCTGAGAGATTAATTAAGGTCAAACACTGAACTACACTGTCATGGCTATGACCATGTTTGTGCGCGTTTGAAGCGTAAATAAATTGAATAAGAGCGCAGGAAAGGGAAAAAAAAACCAGGAGGTTAGTGATGGAGGGCGGCGGAGAGAGTGGAGGCCTGGGAGACGAGCCTCCGTCAACCTCCATTAGGGTAGGAGGAGGCCGCGGGGACCGAGTCCCCGCGGTATCATCGCCGTTCAGTCACACTGAACTTCGTTCAACCGGTTGCTGGGATTGTTTTGTTTTTCGAAACTCTTCACTGCTGCCGCTTATGCAGTCCAGAAATGAATATTTTCCTCTTTATTTACAAAAATATATTGATAGGGAAGAAAAAAGACACAATACCGTGACTGGAATAATACACAAATAACCCGCACATAGGATAGAGGAGCTTTCCACGACGTTTCGGTCCGGTTTGCATCATTTACAGTCACAGTGTAACTTTGTAAATGGTCCAAGTCGGACCGAAACGTCGTCGTAAGCTCCTCTATCCTATGTCCGAGATAAAGCTCGCGTTATTTTTCGTATATTGTGGAGTAATAATTTTGGTGACTCGATCCTCCGTTTGCTAAACCCATGTGGATCACTTAGCATAAAGACATGTGGGGGAAGGGCTCGATCCACCGTCTTGCAAACCCTAGGGAGTTATATAGTACAAGGACTGGTGGGTGCTTAATCTACCGTGTTCTAAATCTTTGAAAAAAAAAAAAGATAGTGGTCGGAATTGCACATTTCTAGATGCAGCCTGAGGCCAGGATATCAACGAATGTAATCCAGATGAAATGTTGGCTTGTGTCTGGTTGATGTTTGTAATCAACCGTGTCTGGTTGATGCTGGTAATTTACCCGTGTCTGGTTGATGCTGGTAATTTACCCGTGTCTGGTTGATGCTGGTAATTTACCCGTGTCTGGTTGATGCTGGTAATTTACCCGTGTCTGGTTGATGCTGGTAATTTACCCGTGTCTGGTTGATGCTGGTAATTTACCCGTGTCTGGTTGATGCTGGTATTTACCCGTGTCTGGTTGATGCTGGTAATTTACCCGTGTCTGGTTGATGCTGGTACCCTAACATGTACTGGACTCACCAGGGTGCTGCTAACTCCAGTATTTACTTTCATTATTTACTTTATTTACTATCTTTATCATAACATTAATTAATGGTATACAACACCCAGGTGTTGCACATGTGTTGAATAAGACACATGTGCAAGACCTGGGTGTTTCCATTGTAAACACAATACGTGATGACTAAGGAGATGGAACACCTTTTTCAAGGCACAGGGACTGACTACCTCATCTTCAACAGTCTCCAGTACTGATGTGATAAAGCCACTGGTGGGCGAAACGTCTTCAGAATGAGGACACCCTGGTATTGCACATTTCTAAGTCATCAATGAGGAGAAGATAGAACAAGCTTTTATTGGGAAGATTTCTCACTCTGTGGAGCGACGTTTTTTCATCAGTGGGTTGCTAAAGCTTCAAGCAGGGCGAAACATTGCCACAATTAAAACTGCATCTACACCTGTGTCTTCACTCTCATAACCTGTCAATAGCGAACCTCAATGTGCAGAAAGCGGGGAGAGAGCCTTCTGTTTTTTCTATCCATGACTCATGCATCCAGATAACACACGACAGTCCATACTATCTATTACAGATAAAAATAGATAGTTCTTCCAAGTAGATAGACTCAAGTCCTCCTCTGTCTTGCCCATATGCGCCTAAGAAAATGTATATACCGCATCCACCTTCATATAGTGGTCACTTCTCTTTAGCGACCGTCTGTATTGGGCCCGCGGCCCGGTCTCAGACTGGGTTTCTTACACTGGAAATACAATAGGGTTGAAAGACAGGTTAATGAAGACAAGCTGAATGTAACTAGAAATTTGTTATATTTAGACAGAAAGGAAAGACTAGCAATCCTGACAGAGTGCAAAGCATTTAACAGGCTTCCGTTGTATGAGAGGACGGCAGTACCTCCCTTGGACGGTTGCTGTTTACCAACCACACGACCCTGTTCCTGTAGCCACAGCTGCATTACAACCAACCAAGTTCAGCGACCATTCTGTTGTGGTTGTATTTTGCGCGTAGTGTATAAACTCTGAGAGTGGCGGAATATATCCAGGTTGCGTCCTGTCGCTCCCTCAGTAGATTTGCTGCCTGAAATGAGAGAGAACATGGAAGGAAGGTACGAGATCCATCAGCCTTCCCAACAAGCATAAAAGTGTTCCCTGTCGACCCACACAGCAGCACTCTGTGTCTTCCTGGATGACACAGACTTCACAGGGTTTACCACTTACCAATCCTGGATTTAAAACACTTACCAGTGATCACAATAATAATCTATACGAGTGAAGACTAACACTTAACACCTAAATTTTTGGTCTATGCAGACACATAACACCCCCATTAATATATGTATATAATGGCCACTGTTGGTGCTAGCAGCATGCAATCCAACAGTCCTCTTGATCCAAAGAACCTCAAGCCCTCCAACACCTCTCTTCCAAGATAAGTGACTGATTATATCTTTGCCTTAACAATCTATACAGAAAGATGGGTAGTAGAATTAGTTGGTCCTTCCCAGTAGACTGTCTTGGAGGGGACAATATACGAGTACCCAGTACTTATTTTGTATATTGTTCCAGCCATGGTATTGTGACTTTAAATGTTTTAGAAATGAGGTCACCATTGTGAAATGCTTCTCAAGTAAATGATTTACGCAACTACCAACATGAGTGTGTAAAGCGGCTCGAATATCCTTATGTTGATACATGTGGCATGTGGTGAAGGAGAGTTCTCACATATGGCATATGTTGGGGAAGAGGTTTGTCACATGTAGCATGTGTTATGGTAGATCTCTCTCAGAGAATTATAACTTCTTGCCGTGGTGGGGTTAGAGGGTGGGCGATGGGGTTGAAGGAGTTAGAGGGGTGTGACGTAGAGAGGGGAATGAAGGGGTTGTGGTCCCTCCCCTTACCAGACAGGGACTGATTGCAGCAGACCATGAAATGGGTCGTTACTGTTGCTCTCACCTGAGCCTCAGGTGGGCGTGGTGATTACAGGGATAACACACACACACACACACACACACACACACACAACACTGCAACATCACCTCAGGTCACAGTGGCCTAGTGGGTAAAGCTCTTGCTTCACGCACGGAGGGGCCGGGTTCAATTCCCGGTGGGGCAGAAACATTTCGAAGTGTTTCCTTACATACACATACATACACATATATACAACAGGCCTAGTGTCTAATTGACATGTGCCTAGGACAAAATGGTAACTAACACACACACACACACACATACACACACACACACACACAACACTGCAACATCACCTCAGGTAACGCAGAGTGCAGCAGAAGCTGAGAGCAGAGGTCTGCCACAGCCACATATTCTCTCCTCTCCATGCAAATGCAATTACTGTAAAAAACTTGCATTATATATATAAAAAATATTATATGCACTCTTGCATACTGGTAACGTGTGTGTGTGTGTGTGTGTGTGTGTGTGTGTGTGTGTATTCACCTACTTGTGGTTACAGGGGTCGGGTCGTAGCTCCCGGCCCTGCCTCTTCGCTGGTAGTTACTAGGTTCACTCTCTCCCAGTTCCAAGAGCTTTATCGAACCTTTGTGTGTACTCACCTAGTTGTGGTTGCAGGGGTCGATTCACAGCTCCTGGCCCCGCCTCTTCACTGGCTGCTACTCGGGCCAGTGTGTGTGTGTGTGTCCGGAGCATCCTACTTTCCCCTTGGCACTCTACCTTCTCCCTGGCACTCTACCTTCTCCCTTTCACTCTATCTTCTCCCTGGTACTCTACTATGCTGCTTCTCGCCCTAGCACTCAACCCTGGTTCACAAAAAGCCTAAATATCGACTTGTGGAGGTGGTGGGTGGGGCTGTGGCCAGCCTCCAGCACCTCCTCCACTGTAGAGCACTTAACTGCACTTTACACTTCAGAAGACTGTGTGTGTGTGTGTGTGTGTCTGTCTGTCTGTGTGTCTCTGTGTCTGTCTGTCTGTCTGTGTCTCTGTGTCTGTCTGTCTGTCTGTGTCTCTGTGTCTGTCTGTCTGTCTCTGTCTGTCTGTCTGTCTGTCTGTCTGTCTGTCTGTCTCTCCTCTCTCTCTCTCTCTCTCTCTCTCTCTCTCTCTCTCTCTCTCTCTCTCTCTCTCTCTCTCTCTCTCTAAGAGATATTAGAATGACAGCGAGAAATAAGAGAAACATAAAGAGAAAGAGACAGGGATTAAGAGGGGAGAGGGTTGGATGAGGGAGGAGGAAGAAGAAATAATGAACGCTGAGGGGAAAGGCAGGAGAAGAAAGAACAGAGGGGAGATAGAACTTCAGACTTCAGAGAGTGGGGGAAGTAGGGTAACTGGAGAGCGAGAGAGAGAGAGGACCTAATAGCGACCAACGAAGAGGTGGGGTCGGGAGCTGTGACTCGACCCCACAACCACAGATAGATAAGTATAAATAGGTGAGCTTACACACACACACACACACACACACACACACACACACACACACACGGAAAAAGATCTTGGGGTGAGTATAACACCAGGCACATCTCCTGAGGCGCACATCAACCAAATAACTGCTGCAGCATATGGGCGCCTAGCAAACCTAAGAACAGCATTCCGATATCTTAATAAAGAATCGTTCAGGACCCTGTACACTGTGTACGTTAGGCCCATACTGGAGTATGCAGCACCAGTTTGGAACCCACATTTAGCCAAGCACGTAAAGAAGCTAGAGAAAGTGCAAAGGTTTGCAACAAAACTAGTCCCGGAGCTAAGGGGTATGTCCTACGAGGAGAGTTTAAGGGAAATCGACCTGACGACACTGGAGGACAGGAGAGATAGGGTGGACATGATAACGACATATAAGATACTGAGAGGAATTGACAAGGTGGACAAAGACAGAATGTTCCAGAGATGGGACACAGCAACAAGGGGACACAGTTGGAAGTTGAAGACTCAGATGAATCACAGAGATGTTAGGAAGTATTTCTTCAGTCACAGAGTGGTCGGGAAGTGGAATAGTTTGGGAAGCGATGTAGTGGAGGCAGGTTCCATACATAGCTTTAAGAAGAGGTATGATAAAGCTCATGGCGCAGGGAGAGTGAATCGACCCCTGCAACCACAACTAGGTGAGTACAACTAGGTGAGCATACACACACACACACACACACACACACACACACACACACACACACACACACACACACACACTCACACTCCAACAATTCAACTTTTCTCGTTTAGAGCTTCCTGGAGGTCATTACCCCAGGTCACAGTCATTACCCTGGGTCACAATCATTAACCAGGGTCACAGTCATTATTGTCACAGTAATTACTCTGGGTCACAGTCATTGCCCTGGGTCACAGTCATTGCCCTGGGTCACAGTCATTACCCCAGGTCACATTACCCCAGGTCACATTCATTACCCCAGGTCACATTCATTACCCCAGGTCACAGTCATTACCCCAGGTCACATTACCCCAGGTCACATTCATTACCCCAGGTCACATTCATTACCCCAGGTCACAGTCATTACCCCAGGTCACATTCATTACCCCAGGTCACAGTCATTACCCCAGGTCACAGTCACTGACACTCAAATTTCCATCTAACACACATATGTACTCACATGTTGACGCACACGTACACACGTCTTGACGCACATGTGTGTGCACTTAAAACAAACGCACATAAGCCATTGAAACTGCCGACAAAAAAATGTCATATTTTTTGCTTGTTTTGAGAAAGAAAACATAAGAAAGAGATAAGGATGAAGAAATGACAATCTTTATTACCAAGAAATGGTAATAAAGATGAAAAGAAACAATAATAAAACACTATCATGTTTTTATCATGTTCTGTCACGTTTATATCATGTTTTTATCATGTTCTGTCATGTTTATATCATGTTCGTATCATGTTCGTATCATGTTTATGTCATGTTTCTGCCATATTTGTACCATGTTTGTATCATGTTTATATCATGTTTGTATCATGTTTGTATCATGTTTGTATCATGTTTGTATCATGTTTGTATCATGTTCGTATCATGTTCGTATCATGTTCCTGGCATGTTCCTATCAAGGTAGAGAATGGTGGCAGCACACTGCAGGTGTTGTTAGTTCTGGTTTACAAGAAGAATGGGAAGACAGTCTGATCCAGTGCCGTGGATCTCTCTCTCTCTCTCTCTCTCTCTCTCTCTCTCTCTCTCTCTCTCTTATTAAAAGTGAGAATCAGCTTACAAGCTAAGATTTCTAATCTCAGCTCAGCTCATTTTAAAGCCAGTCTCTAGAGCTAGCTTTATTATAATCGCAATTTTACAGGGCCTCATTTCGTTTAATAATAATAATAATTATTATTATACGATTAATATTATTATTATTATTCAGTAAGGGATTTTTTCATGGTTATAGTACTGAATGGTGGTAATCATGGTGGTGGTGGTGGTAATGATGGTACTAGTAGTAGTAGCAGCAGTAATAGTAGGGGTGGCGGTGATAGTGGTAGCTGTGGTGGTGGTGGTTGTTATTGTTGTTGGTGGTGGTGGTGTTAGCATCAGCTAACACCAGGCTTCCGGTATGAGCTGCGGGGATGACACAGTATTGATCATCCTCCCCGACACACTGTGTGTGTGACCTTTGTTTACTAACACCAGGTGTTCAAGAGCCGAGGAGGGGGGGGGGGACACAACATACACTAGACAATCTAATATCACATTACAACGTGTATGACTATCTTTCTGTTACATGTGTATGTTACACGGTGGGAACACCCACAGTGCGTAACTGCATTCCATTTGATAGTGAGTGGGAACAAGTGTTAGCTGTTTCCCCAGTCATATTCCATTATGCAAAATTGATTTCATAAAAGTGAGAGAGCGAGTTATACTGTCCTGAGCGTAGAGGCTTCAGGATATCGTCAAGCAGTCTACTGAGGGTTCAGTAGCTACGATACCTTCAAATATATATTGAATTGATAAAGCCACTTCAGGTAAGAACACCCTAGGTTTTGCGTATGTGTCTTATTCCTCAAACAAAAAGATACTTTGCAACCAGCCAACCAACCTTGTACCAGAAATGAGAAGTAAACACGAACAGTATCTGACGACTCTAAGACAGGGTATCTGACGACTCTAAGACAGGGTATCTGACGACTCTAAGACAGGGTATCTGACGACTCTAAGACAGGGTATCTGACGACTCTAAGACAGTGTATCTGACGACTCTAAGACAGGGTATCTGACGACTCTAAGACATGGTATCTGACGACTCTAAGACAGTGTATCTGACGACTCTAAGACAGGGTATCTGACGACTCTAAGACAGGGTATCTGACGACTCTAAGACAGGGTATCTGACGACTCTAAGACAGGGCAAAGATACATTATCACGACACGAAGAGAGTGCTTCAGGGCATAGATAACGTGGACAGGCACAGACTGTGACCCTCTGGAAGCACCAGGAAGAGGGAACACAGACGCTGAACACCCAAGTGAATCACAAATAACTTAAGAGGCAAGTTAGGAGAGTAACACAGTGGAACAAACTGAGACACGGCACACAGGCTACATCCTCTCACATTTTTCACAGTAAATACGAGAAGGAAAGCGCCAGCAAAGTAGAAAGTTAAAGAGACTAACGGATGCGCAAGGTTGACAAAGTCGGGTAACAATACACACGAACACGCACGCACGCACACGTGTACACACGTGTGTACATACGAGAATAAAAGAAACACAAGAACATGCACACTCATTGACAACAGATCACATATAACATACAACCTTTACTAACCCAGTGAGAGATTGTAAATATTGACGCCCAGTAAGGTCGGCCTCTCTCTCTCTCTCTCTCTCTCTCTCTCTCTCTCTCTCTCTCTCTCTCTCTCTCTCTCTCTCTCTCTCTCTCTCTCTCTCCCCTCTCTCTCTCTTTTACACAGGGTTTTACTAGGTTAGGTTAAGGATTCCTATCTTTATTTACAAGCTAACAACTGTTACCTACATCAGCTCATTTAAAAGCCCTTTTATTGTTACGAGACATACAAATATGGAACAGGATGAAGTTGGAGCCATCTGTGGGCCAGCAATTTCATTTGATCAACTGTCTATATTTCGTTAATATCATTATGCTGTACGAATATGCTCTAGATTATCTCTCACTCACTCACTCACTCTCTCTCCACTCTCTCTCTCTCTCTCTTGCCCAAACCGTGTTCAATCTTGTCTCTATACTTGCCTGACATCTGCCTTCATGACATATCTCGTAATAAAACTCTCTCTCTCTCTCTCTCTCTCTCTCTCTCTCTCTCTCTCTCTCTCTCTCTCTCTCTCCGGCCTCTGTCTTTGAAACAGAGATAATCTCTTTGTGTAAAGGGATGCTCTCTCCACCAAGATGTCTTCCCTAATGCATTTCATGTGTTTTATGGGTTTAGTGAGGCGAGAATGGGGGTAAAAGTATCTAGTGACAATACCTGCGAGAACATAAAGCTCAATTACGCTCCCTATTTCTGATTTGCAGTCCCTATTTCTGAATTATTGTCCCTATTTCCTAGAATGAGTATGCTGTCAAAAGTTTTTAATAGGCTGAGGAGAATATTGTGGTGGTAATAAACTGAGGCCCCAAAAAATAACATTTTTTTTTGCGAAAGTTGTTGGAAAATATAAAGCCAGATATTTACTTTAAAATAGAGATTATAAAGCACGATCTTTATTGTCTAAAGACAACTGAAAAAAAAGGTGCAATGAACTTGCTTTATTGGATACGCAATAAAGTAATTTTGTTGTACAGTACGCTCCCATATAAAGCTCGTCCATACAGTGTGATTTCTAATAAATGGGAACTAAAAAGGGTATTCAAAATTGATCAGCTTCTACTATGATGGACTTTCAACGCGTTGTTCAATTTTGGATGTTCTCTTTGAGTCGCATTTACAAAAAAAAAAAACATTATGTAGAGAAGCTCTGAGAGAGCATTATATATATATATATATATATATATATATATATATATATATATATATATATATATATATATATATATATATATATATATATATATATATAATGCTCTCTCAGAGCTTCTCATAATGTTATATATATATATATATATATATATATATATATATATATATATATATATATATATATATATATATATATATATATACAAAAATATATATATATATATATATATATATATATATATATATATATATATATATATATATATGGCTTCAGTTCAAGCTCTCCGGAAGTGTTACCATGGTAACCTCTCTCCTTGAGGCTCTCCCTCCCTCCCTCCCTCCCTCTCTCTCTCTCTCTCTCTCTCTCTCTCCAGCCTCCGACACCTCACTCATTACTTGAGGTAACTTGACACTTGCTCTCCTGAACCTCCTCTGTCTTCCAGCCTTGACCTCCTGACCTATCTCTCCTCTCCCTGCCTCCTTCACCTGTCACCTGCACCTTACCTGGAGGTGATTTCGTGGGTCCTGCGCATGGGAACCACCTGATCAACCAGACTGTTGCTGCTGGCATCCTTGTCATGCATTCTCTGTCAGCTTGAATTAAGATTTTAATATTTACGTCCCGATTGACAAGATATACATTATTATTATTATTGTTATTATTATTATTATCATCATTATTATTACAGTCATGGGAGGAGCACTAAATCCTTAGGGGGTCACAACGGCTGGGGAATAGGGCAATTAGCTACGAACCGAGGGAGTGAAGGAGGGAGTTTCAATTCCCTGGATCAAGAGCCCTTCGCCGGCATCAAGGCACCTCCCTTGATTGGTAGGCGAGGCATGGACCCCGTGACGTAGACAACTGGAGGAGAGTTCTGATTGGTCTAGAAATAGCCAGTACTGTACTCAGTGTGAGAGTACTATGGTGTATCTTAGAGTCCACAGCTGTAATCAGGGTGTTAAACTCGTAGTACAAGCGGGTGAGTACAAGCAGGCTAGTACAAGTAGGCGAGTACGAATAAATGAGTACAAGTAGATGAGTTACAGTGGTAACATGAGTCCTTATAATTTCTTCAGCCACCACCAAGTCATGAACTTCCCCCCATAGAACCACCCTTGAGTGATGAACCTCCCTTACAGAACCACCCTTGAGTGATGAACCTCCCTTACAGAACCACCCTTGAGTGATGAACCTCCCTTACAGAACCACCCTTGAGTGATGACCCTCCCTTATAGAACCACCCTTGAGTGATGAACCTCCCTTATAGAACCACCCTTGAGTGATGAACTTCCCTTATAGAACCACCCTTGAGTGATGAACCTCCCTTATAGAACCACCCTTGAGTGATGAACCTCCCTTATAGAACCACCCTTGAGTGATGAACCTCCCTTATAGAACCACCCTTGAGTGATGAACCTCCCTTATAGAACCACCTTTGAGTGATGAACCTCCCTTATAGAACCACCCTTGAGTGATGAACCTCCCTTATTGAACCACCCTTGAGTGATGAACTTCCCTTATAGAACCACCATTGAGTGATGAACCTCCCTTATAGAACCACCCTTGAGTGATGAACTTCCCATATAGAACCACCCTTGAGTGATGAACCTCCCTTATAGAACCACCCTTGAGTGATGAACCTCCCTTATAGAACCACCCTTGGGTGATGAACCTCCCTTATAGAACCACCCTTGAGTGATGAACCTCCCTTATAGAACCACCCTTGAGTGATGAACCTCCCTTATAGAACCACCTTTGAGTGATGAACCTCCCTTATAGAACCACCCTTGAGTGATGAACCTCCCTTATAGAACCACCCTTGAGTGATGAACTTCCCTTATAGAACCACCCTTGAGTGATGAACCTCCCTTTTAGAACCACCCTTGAGTGATGAACTTCCCATATAGAACCACCCTTGAGTGATGAACCTCCCTTATAGAACCACCCTTGAGTGATGAACCTCCCTTATAGAACCACCCTTGAGTGATGAACCTCCCTTATAGAACCACCCTTGAGTGATGAACCTCCCTTATAGAACCACCCTTGAGTGATGAACCTCCCTTATAGAACCACCTTTGAGTGATGAACCTCCCTTATAGAACCACCCTTGAGTGATGAACCTCCCTTATAGAACCACCCTTGAGTGATGAACTTCCCTTATAGAACCACCCTTGAGTGATGAACCTCCCTTATAGAACCACCCTTGAGTGATGAACCTCCCTTATAGAACCAACCTTGAGTGATGAACCTCCCTTATAGAACCACCCTTGAGTGATGAACCTCCCTTATAGAACCACCCTTGAGTGATGAACCTCTCTTATAGAACCACCCTTGAGTGATGAACCTCCCTTATAGAACCACCCTCGAGTCATGAACCTCCCCCTCCTCCCCCCCCTGTCACCTGCCAGTCAAAGTTCTTCCTTAATTATCCCACTCCTTATTGTCTGAACCCTCAAAGGTTCATGTGTAAGGCTTCATATATCCACGAATCTTTATATATTTACTAGGCTTCTTATATACACGAGGCTTCATGTATCTCTGAGGCTTCGTTTGTCCGTCAGACTTCCAGTATCTTTAATTAGATTTTTAGATTTTGCCGTCGAAGTTGCTAGTTTATTGTGCACTCCATATCCATACTTTGGATGGTAGTGGCTAGTTTATTGTGCACTCCATATCTATACTTTAAAGGTTAGCGCAAGAGCATATGGATACACAAAAGGCCTAGGAACTAGGCCTCAAAAGGATTAACACGAGTACATCTGGTTTTATACCAACTATTGTCTTATCTATTGCAAGCAAAGGTAGGATATTTGCATAATACTTCTGGTATCTTAATTTTATTAATAAGACACTTGACATATCACTTAGGTTATTACACTATTTCTATATTCCACAATAAGTGAAGAGTAAAGTATGTGAGTACAAGGCAGACAATGTGCGTTGTATGTAGGTTGATTGTCAAGTGAGCGTCTGCCAGACGTGCTTATAAACAAGCCTGGTCTTTTATATATTATAGTACCTCACCTGCCTACAGTATATAAGTCACTTCTTCGCACTTATGCTCTATTATTTTCAAGATTGATGGACTGATTACATCGACTCAAGGATGAGGGACTGATTACCTCAAACTACTCCTGTTCTTCACCTTTCTCCTTTGTATGGACTGATGAAGTTACTGTGTGGCAAAACGTTTCCTCAATAAAGATACCTAAGTGTTGCATATGTGTCTAATTTACCAACCTGTCGGTTCTCTGAACCATTTATCTACAATAGTAAAAAATATTTGAGTAAAGAGAAGTGTCAGTGTAGACGGAGTGTTAGCATGTCAGTGTAGACGGAGTGTTAGCATGTCAGTGTAGACGGAGTGTTAGCATGTCAGTGTAGACGGAGTGTTAGCATGTCAGTGTAGACGGAGTGTTAGCATGTCAGTGTAGACGGAGTGTTAGCATGTCAGTGTAGACGGAGTGTTAGCATGTCAGTGTAGACGGAGTGTTAGCATGTCAGTGTAGACGGAGTGTTAGCATGTCAGTGTAGACGGAGTGTTAGCATGTCAGTGTAGACGGAGTGTTAGCATGTCAGTGTAGACGGAGTGTTAGCATGTCAGTGTAGAGGGAGTGTTAGCATAGAGTAGCATGATAACACTGCAGTGTGTCAACGTAGCAGTTTAACAAGGCGGTGAATTAGAGGAATGACAACGAAGAAGCGAATTGACTAGTGTGTGAAGGTAAGTGGCGCTGTGTTGACGTGGCACTGCTGGCCCTGACAGAATGCCATTCTGTCAATCCACCATAGTGGGCTGACCTTTTGTTATCATGGTGGTAGGCACTCACACACACACACACACACACACACACTCACACACACACTCACACACACAAACACACACACACACACATACACACACACATACACACACACACACACACACACACACACACACAACACACACATACACACACACACACAAACACACACACACACACATACACACACACACACACACACACATACACACACACACACACAACACACACAAAAACACACACACACACACACACACACACACACACACACACCTGGAGTATACAAGGCTGGTCCCAGATGCATAAGAGCTATTATTATTATTATTATTATTATTATTATTATTATTATTATTATTATTATTATTATTATTATTATTATTATTGCTATTAATATGTGGAAGCTCTAAAATCGTAAGGGTCATAGAGCGACTTCCTCCCCAGACTGACACCAGATCATCTTAATTAAGTCCTGCTAAGTGCAAGACTTAATTAAGAAGTTCAATAACAATACGAATGTAGTAAATTAGAATTAGGGAAGAAACTTGACAGACTTGGGAGGAACTTAGCCACGACGGAAGATAAGATTAGTCGGTTAAAGTGATAAAACTTTGTACTTGAAGGAAACTTTCTAGTCTGAGGAGAAAAATATTCGAGTGAAAGTCGGGAAACTTGGTATTATAAGGAGAGAAAGTTTTGCAATTTGAGTTTCAAGTGACAGGGAAAAGCTTCGTAATGGAAGGGGAAAACGTTATAGTGGCAGGGGAAAATCTTTTGCAGAGGCAGGGAAAACTTGAAAGAGACAGGGAAAAATCTCTGGAGTGGCAATGGAATCTCAGGGGAAAACTTGAAAGAGACAGGGAAAAATCTCTGGAGTGGCAATGGAATCTCAGGGGAAAACTTCATAGTGGTAAGAGAAGACGTTATAGCGTTATTGTGGCAGGGGAAAAAATTAATAGCAAGTGTGGAAAAATTTTTGATGGGAAAATTATATAGTGTTGGTGTTAGCATGCATATATATATATATATATATATATATATATATATATATATATATATATATATATATATATATATATATATATATATATATATAAAGAATATTTTCAAGGGGAAGCGCTAAAACCGTTGGGTTCATTCAACTCATGGGTTCTACATTATTTCAAAGAATAAGATTAATTAACATCACAATGAAAATGTATATAGTATTCTACTTTACTAGAAAATTAATATTAAAGAAATACCTTAATATAAAAAATAAGATGTAATAATAATAATAATAATAATAATAATAATAATAATAATAATAATAATAATAATAATAATAATAATAATGATAATAATAATTAATAAAATTAATAATAATAATAATAATAATGATAATAATAATTAATAAAATTAATAATAATAATAATAATAATTAATATAAGTAATAATAATAATAATAATAAAAGTAATAATAATAATAATATTAAATATTCTTGACTGGTGATGAACAAGTATCTGGTAGACCTGATGACCCTCCAGTAGTCGACAGGCTTGAAACCTGGGGATGGGGAATCCCCCATTCCATTATATTCGTAATATTCGCTGAGAATTGTATAATTTTTATGCATATACACTGAGAGGCGTATCTCTGTGTATATACACTGAGAGGCATATCTCTGTGTATATACACCGAGAGGCGTATTTCTGTGTATATACACTGAGAGGCGTATATCTGTGTATATACACTGAGAGACGTATCTCTGTGTATATACACTGATAGGCGTATCTCTGTGTATATACACTGAGAGGCGCATCTCTGTGTATATACACTGAGAGGCGTATCTCTGTGTATATACACTGAGAGGCGTATCTCTGTGTATATACACTGAGAGGCGTATCTCTGTGTTATACACTGAGAGGCGTATCTCTTTGTATATACACTGAGAGGCGTATCTGTGTATATACACTGAGAGGCGTATCTCTGTGTATATACACTGAGAGGCGTATCTCTGTGTATATACACTGAGAGGCGTATCTCTGTGTATATACACTGATAGGCGTATCTCTGTGTATATACACTGAGAGGCGCATCTCTGTGTATATACACTGAGAGGCGTATCTCTGTGTATATACACTGAGAGGCGTATCTCTGTGTATATACACTGAGAGGCGTATCTCTGTGTATATACACTGAGAGGCGTATCTCTGTGTATATACACTGAGAGGCGTATCTCTGTGTATATACACTGAGAGGCGTATCTCTGTGTATATACACTGAGAGGCGCATCTCTGTGTATATACACTGAGAGGCGCATCTCTGTGTAGTATATACACTGGAAGTTCACTTTAATCCCATTTAATAGATTAAAAGTATCTTTGGCTGGTGGTATACAGGTGACATGCAGCCTTAATGACCCTCGTTTACAGGTGACATGCAACCTTAATGACCCTCGTTTACAGGTGACATGCAACCTTAATGACCCTCGTTTACAGGTGACATGCAGCCTTAATGACCCTCGTTTACAAGTGACATGCAACCTTAATGACCCTCGTTTACAGGTGACATGCAGCCTTAATGACCCTTGTTTACAGGTGACATGAAACCTTAATGACCCTCGTTTACAGGTGACATGCAACCTTAATGACTTCTCGGTTACAAATGACATGCAGCCGTAATCACCCTCATGTAAAGGTGACAGAGCTTTAATGACCCTCGTGTAATCGATAGACTTTACACCCAATCAAGTCAAGCCACCTGACAGCCTTGTGTTGATCCACAACGCCTCGGCCAGACTTAATTACCACCCACATAATTACTGTCATAACATGAGGCTCACTTCTAGCAGGGAACACCAGCTCTTCTAGATAAAGAGTTCAAATGAGTTGTGAGACGTGTAATAACGCTACTGTTCCAATGGATGATGGTATACTACGTGTGCTGGTCCTTTACACGATGGGCTGTACTACTGGTGCAGGTGACTGACCTGGTGCTGGTGTACTGACGTAGGTGCTGTTAATGACGTGGGTGCTGGTGTACACTGGCTCACTGGTGTGCTGGTGTACTACGGGGGACTGATGGTCGTACTGACGTGACTGACAGTGGGTGCTGGTGTACTGACGTGGGTGCTGGTGTACTGACGTGAGTCTGGTGTACTGACGTTTGGGTACTGCTGGTGCTGGTGCACTGACGTGGGTGCTGGTGTACTGACGTGGGTGCTGGTGTACTGACGTGGTGCTGGTGTACTGACGTGGGTGCTGGTGACTGACGTGGGTGCTGGTGTACTGACGTGGGTGCTGGTGTACTGACGTGGTGCTGGTGTACTGACGTGGGTGCTGGTGACTGACGTGGGTGCTGGTGTACTGACGTGGGTGCTGGTGTACTGACGTGGGTGCTGGTGTACTGACGTGGTGCTGGTGTACTGACGTGGGTGCTGGTGTACTGACGTGGGTGCTGATGTACTGACGTGGGTGCTGGTGTACTGACGTGGGTGCTGGTGTACTGACGTGGTGCTGGTGTACTGACGTGGGTGCTGGTGTACTGACGTGGTGCTGGTGTACTGACGTGGGTACTGTGACTGACGTGGTTTGGACTGACGTGGGTGCTGGTGTACTGACGTGGTGCTGGTGTACTGACGTGGGTGCTGGTGTACTGACGTGGGTGCTGTGTACTGACGTGGGTGCTGGTGTACTGACGTGGGTGCTGGTGTACTGACGTGGGTGCTGGTGTACTGACGTGGATGTGGTGTACTGACGTGGGTGCTGGTGTACTGACGTGGGTGCTGGTGTACTGACGTGGGTGCTGGTGTACTGACGTGGGTGCTGGTGTACTGACGTGGGTGACTAGGTGTACTGACGTGGTGCTGGTGTACTGACGTGGGTGCTGGTGTGCTGGACAGGGGGTTTGGGACTACGTGGTGTTGACTGACGTGGGTGCTGGTGTACTGACGGGTGGGTGCTGGTGTACTGACGTGGGTGCTGGTGTACTGACGTGGGTGCTGGTGTACTGACGTGGGTGCTGGTGTACTGACGTAGGTGCTGGTGTACTGACGTGGGTGCTGGTGTACTGACGTGGTCGGTGCTGAGTGGTGCTTGACTGACGTGGGTGCTGGTGTACTGACGGCGTCAGGGTGCTGGTGTACTGGCGTAGGTGCTGGTGTACTGACGTGGGTGCTGGTGTACTGACGTGGGTGCTGGTGTACTGACGTGGGTGCTGGTGTACTGACGTGGTGCTGGTGTACTGACGTAGGTGCTGGTGTACTGACGTGGGTGCTGGTGTACTGACGTGGGTGCTGGTGTACTGACGTGGGTGCTGGTGTACTGACGTGGTGCTGGTGTACTGACGTGGGTGCTGGTGTACTGACGTGGGTGCTGGTGTACTGACGTGGGTGCTGGTGTACTGACGTGGTGCTGGTGTACTGACGTGGGTGCTGGTGTACTGACGTGGTGCTGGTGTACGACGTGTGCGGGTGACGACGGGTGCTGGTGTACTGACGTGGGTGCTGGTGTACTGACGTGGGTGCTGGTGTACTGACGTGGGTGCTGGTGACTGACGTGGGTGCTGGTGTACTGACGTGGGTGCTGGTGTACTGACGTGGGTGCTGGTGTACTGACGTGGGTGCTGGTGTACTGACGTGGGTGCTGGTGTACTGACGTGGGTGCTGGTGTACTGACGTGGGTGCTGGTGTACTGACGTGGGTGCGACGGTGGTCTGGTGTACTGACGTGGGTGCTGGTGTACTGACGTGGGTGCTGGTGTACTGACGTGGGTGCTGGATGTGTGCTGGACGTGGGTGCTGGTGTACTGACGTGGGTGCTGGTGTACTGACGTGGGTGCTGGTGTACTGACGTGGGTGCTGGTGTACTGACGTGCGGTAGACTGGTGTGTACTGACGTGGGTGCTGGTGTACTGACGTGGGTGCTGGTGTACTGACGTGGGTGCTGGTGTACTGACGTGGGTGCTGGTGTAACTGGCTGGACTGATGGTGCTGGTGTACTGACGTGGGTGCTGGTGTACTGACGTGGATGTAGGTGTACTGACGTGGGTGCTGGTGTACTGACGTGGTGCTGGTGTACTGACGTGGGTGCTGGTGTACTGACGTGGGTGCTGGTGTACTGACGTGGGTGCTGGTGTACTGACGTGGGTGCTGGTGTACTGACGTGGGTGCTGGTGTACTGACGTTGGTGCTGGTGTACTGACGTGGATGTAGGTGTACTGACGTGGGTGCTGGTGTACTGACGTGGGTGCTGGTGTACTGACGTGGGTGCTGGTGTACTGACGTGGGTGCTGGTGTACTGACGTGGGTGCTGGTGTACTGACGTGGGTGCTGGTGTACTGACGTGGGTGCTGGTGTACTGACGTGGGTGCTGGTGCACTGACGTGGGTGCTGGTGTACTGACGTGGGTGCTGGTGTACTGACGTGGGTGCTGGTGTACTGACGTGGGTGCTGGTGTACTGACGTAGGTGCTGGTGTACTGACGTGGGTGTAGGTGCACTGACGTGGGTGTAAGTGCACTAACGTGGGTGTAGGTGTGCTGACGTTGGTGTAGGTGTACAGACGTGGGTGTAGGTGTACAGACGTGGGTGTAGGTGCACTGACGTGGGTGCTGGTGCACTGACGTGGGTGCTGGTGCACTGACGTGGGTGTAGGTGAAGTAACATTGTCTGCCCTTCAAGGAGGAAAATAACCTTGAAGTTAGAGAAGTGCTCTTGATCACAGGTGATTGGAGCAGAGTGTCTATATAGAGAAGACTCTTCTATATAGAGCAGACTCTTCTGAATAGAGCAGTCTCTGCTTCTAACGTTCATTTTGGAGGCTGTGTCAGGCAGTGTTTACCTTGGCAGGTGTCAGCTGATGGTGTCAGCTGATGGTGCCAGCTGAGGAGCAAGCTTCTGCCATTAAGGGAATAAGAGTGCCACTGTGCAAATATTACCCCTCGTGGCACTCCCAAACCCTCTTAAAATAATTAGCAAACATTAGTGGAAATTAAGGGAGTATAATAGCTCTATGCTTTCCTCTCTCTCTCTCTCTCTCTCTCTCTCTCTCTCTCTCTCTCTATCTATCTATCTATTTGAGTATATTACCAGGGTGGTCTAGTTAAAAAAAACGTATATATAAAATTATCTTTTTTTTCCCTACATGCAATATTGGCAGGGAATTTATATGCTTCCTAGAATATCAATGTATGCAAATTTTTCCCTCATGAGCGGGCGAGTTTTTCCCTGTTCCTTCACTGGATTAGTTTCAGTCTGCTGGTCAATACCAGCTATGTGGTGCAGGTTCCAGGTGGTCTTATTTGTAGGTGGTCCAGTTTGTGTGGGTGGTCCAGTTTGTGTGGGTGGTCCAGTTTGCGTGGGTGGTCCAGTTTGTGTGGGTTGGTCCAGTTTGTGTGGGTTGGTCCAATTTGTGTGGGTTGGTCCACTTTGTGTGGGTTGGTCCACTTTGTGTGGGTTAGTCCAGTTTGTGTGGGTGGTCCAGTTTGTGTAAGTGGTCCAGTTTCTGAGTGGTTCAATTTTTGAGTGGTCCAGTTTCTGAGTGGCCCAGTTTCTAAGTGGTCCAGTGTCTGAGTGGTTCACAATTTTGGGAAGGTTAAGTCTATGATTGGCCATCTATATGAGCACCTTTGAATGCCAACAAAGGGTTTTTCATCCAAGGAATAAGCGCTCCCTTCCCCTTCCTCGAATCAAACCTCATTACCCTTGGTGATTTTACAAGCGAGTCTATGAGCCATATATATATATATATATTAAAAATCTCTATTTAGAGCTTTTTTTACGCATGGATCCGAATTCCGAAGCTCTATGGATAGGGAAGACAGGACAACGTTTCGCTCTGTATAGAGCTTTACCAAGTGTATGTTTGATGAATCTTCTACAGAGAGAAATATAATGTGAATAAGCTCCATACTAAGCGAAGAGTAAATCCATAAAGCTCTACACGGAGTGAAAGATAACTCGATAAAGCTCTACATGGGGTGAAATATAACTCGAAAAATCTCCACACAGCGTGAAAGGAGGCTTGATAAGGCCCCACAGAGGGCGAAACGTTGTCAACGTGTGTCTTTCATCAACTACGCATCGTTTTAGTGATATCAGAATTTGCATTTTTTTTCCACACAACGATATTAAACTTTTTTTTTTCCACAGGCCTATTAATTTCTTTAGCTGATTAAATTCACAGGTCCTAATTTGCATACCAGAGCCTACCTTACCTGCAAAACCTTGTGTGGTTCCACCCTTGACTCGTACACAGGGGCTGTGATTCGACCCCTGCAGCCCCAGATAGGTAAGTACGTGGATAATACACAATAGGCCTTACTCTGGGTAGAAGTTGATGGTTCTTATCGGCAGATAGGCTTACTCTGTTTTGACTTGAAGGTTCTCTACTATCTGTCCAGTTTATGGTTGGTTCAGTTTTTGAGTGGTTCAGTTTCTGTGTGGTTCAGTTTCTGAGTGGTTCAGTATATGAGTGGTACAATTTCCGAGTGGTTCAGTATCTGAGTGGTTCAGTTTCTGAGTAGTTCAGTTTATGGGTGGTTCAGTTTATGGGTGGTTCAGTTTATGGGTGGTTCAGTATCTGAGTGGATTAGTATCTGAGTGGATCAGTATCTGAGTGGATCAGTATCTGAATGGATCAGTATCTGAGTGGATCAGTATCTGAGTGGATCAGTATCTGAGTGGATCAGTATCTGAGTGGATCAGTATCTGAGTGGATCAGTATCTGAGTGGATCAGTATCTGAGTGGATCAGTATCTGAGTGGATCAATTTCTGAGTGGTTCAATTTCTGAGTGGTTCAATTTCTGAGTGGTTCATAATTTTCGAGAGGGCCAGTGTAAATTACAGACTGTTGTTGTTCCCGTGTATTTCAGTATGACAGAAGTACGACTTGTGTATATGCTGATGACAGTGTGAGACTTACCTGTGACATGCCTGAGATGGATTTCTAGCGGTTTTTTTCCCCTAGGCTATCAGCACGGCCTGACGCAGACTTCTTTCTGTCTGGTCAACCAGGTTGTTGTAGAAGGTGTCCCTTATCGTGATATATTTCGTTAAATATTCAACTCTGTACTCACCTAATTGTACTCACCTAATTGTGGTTGCAGGGGTCGAGACTCAGCTCCTGGCCCCGCCTCTTCGCTGTCCGCTACTGGGTCTCTGCTCTCCCTGCTCCATGAGCTTTATCATACCTCGTCTTAAAACTATGTATGGTTCCTGCCTCCACTATATCTTTCTCTAGACTATTCCACTTCCTGACTACTCTGTGGCTGAAGAAATGCTTCCTAACATCCCTTTGACTCATCTGAGTCTTCAGCTTCCAGTTGTGTCCCCTTGTTTCTGTGTTCCCTCTCTGGAACATCCTGTCACTGTCTACCTTGTCGATTCCCCGCAGTATTTTGTATGTCGTTATCATGTCTCCTCTGACCCTTCTTTCCTCCAGTGTTGTTAGTCCTATTTCCCTCAACCTTTCTTCATAGGACAGACCCCTGAGTTGTGGAACTAACCTTGTCGCAAACCTTTGCACTTTCTCTAGTTTCTTTACGTGCTTGACCAGGTATGGGTTCCAGAATGGTGCTGCATATTCTAGTATGGGCCTGACGTACACGGTATACAGTGTCTTGAACGATTCCTTGTTTAGGTAACGGAACGCTAATCTTAGGTTTGCCAGTCGCCCATATGCTGCCGCAGTTATCTGGTTGATGTGTGTCTCCGGAGACGTGCTTGGCGTTATACTCACCCCAAGGTCTTTCTCCTTTGCCGTGTGTGTGTGTGTGTGTGTGTGTGTGTGTGTGTGTGTGTGTGTGTGTGTGTGTATGTGTGTGTGTGTAGGAACCCAGGTACCAAAACCATGGTTAACATAATTTATTTTTCCAAAATTATCGGTATCTCAACCCCGATAATCATCAACAACAACGAAAAGTACCATTGTATATTTCGGTTTCACATTAAGACCCTTTTCTGCAAACTAAAAAAAAAAAAGTGTACCTAAGTAAAAGCTCCATATAAACAAGGGTCACGTGACCATAGTCTGGGGAAGGAACAGGTGACCACGGGGTTAAATTAGGGATAGAATCAGGTATCTCCTGGCCTTGTGAATGTTGAAATTGAGCCGTAATGCAATCATAGCCAGATGTGGACAACACATTCCGAGCGCAGGTTGAAACAATTGCAAGGGCTTCTCTTAATCTCGCGTGGAGTTTGCAATGCAATGTGGCACAGCTATGGGATCCAGGTTTGACCCAAATCACTTAATACCTGAGTGTGAAGCCATGCATTCCAGATCAGGCTGGCGGGTACACACTGCCCTGCTGGGAGGAACAGTGGTGGAAATTATAACGGAGAGAAGTCGTAGTCTGCAGGGGGGATTGTGATGGTGGTAGTTTTGGTGGTGGTGGTGGTGATGGTGGTAGTGTTGGTGGTGGTGATGGTGGTAGTGTTGGTGGTGGTGATGGTGGTAGTGTTGGTGGTGGTGATGGTGGTAGTGCTGGATTACAAGGATTGTAAACACCATGAGAAGGATACATGTCGTTGAGTGCAAATGTTATTTTAATAAAAAGAAAGACCTTTTTTTTCATATTTAAATTATTATCTGCACAAATTACAATATTATTGAACTGCAATACGCTCATTTGACTTCTATACGCATCAACAAACTCTCAAACAAATATCATTACTGAAAAAAAATACTGAAGCAATATAGAATGTTAGCCTTATGAAGAACATAGCTTTATATTATTAATGGCGTACATTGTGCGATGTGGTATATCATACCGACCAGTTGGTGAATAAAACACATACACAAGACAGAGGAATTTTTACTGTTGCATTGTTTTGTTATATTCGCTTCTGTTCAAGTAAATATCTCCGGTGCGCAACAGGTGGAACCTTCCTAAGTGTACACAGGAGGTTGAGCTGTGTGTGTGTGTTTGTGTGTGTGTGTGTGTGTGTGTGTGTGTGTGTGTGTGTGTGTGTTGCTTCCGGTATTCCTTCTCGGGATGGGTATCACTACCAGCTTTTTCCTCTCCCTTCTGATCGAAGAATGAAATACTCGATCTCTGCAGTTTGTTGAAGTCGTTGAGGCCATCAAAGAGGTAGATAGCACTGTTAATGTTGAGTTTAGGACCTTGTAGCAACAAGTTCATGGTGTTAAATATTGAAGTTACTGCGACAAAGAGTGAAATTGTAAGTTCAAGTGCTCACCACGGCTCTTGATTCCGAGCGACACTCTGGCTTTCGATCTGTGTCCTCTCTGAGTTCCTCCAGTATATTCTTTATCGCTAAATAGCCAAAGCAGATTGCTTTTGTAGTGTCTGCATGCGCCATCCACATCCATCTCGTGATACAGAGACGTTTGATAACTCAAGTGTTCGACAAAGAATGAGTGAACGTCGCCGGCTCAACTTTGAAAACGGATATACGTCTTTTACACACGTTAGAAGAAATAACAAACTTGATTTAGCGAGTGTCCAGCAAATGGGGCATAAATTGCCACTGTTTTTTTGCACACAGATGAATGCCCACATTCATTCGTGAAGCATCACTCATACTGGAGGCATTGCCGCACGACTGACCGCGACAATATGCAGTGTTGATATTCAACTGTTCTGGAAGTTCGTTTAATATCTTTATTATGCACCCCATACCCATCCTGTGGGCGGTAGTCAAAAGGTTACAGAGGTACATAGTGGGTCCTGGGACCCAGGATGATTTTCAATCGGAAGAATCCGAACACCTACACAGGCCGGGCAGGAGAAAAATACAGTAGGGATACTGTGTTGACTCGACTGAGATAGACTGGCACTTCACAATCTTGACTTCTGTTACAGTTTTGTCGTGACTTTTTTTTTTTTTTTTTTGGTCTAGAAGGTTGATAGTTATAACAGAAAGATATGAAACCTGACTTCGACCAGCATTCACATACGTTGTACTGCGAAATGGATTCCAGTATTGACGACAGAGACAAGACAGCATTGAAGACCATGTATGAAATATATCACACACCACTGGGCTTTTTCAAGTACTTGATAAAGCCCAGTGTTGGGTGAAATACTTCACACTCAGTGTTGAGTGAACCGATCAAATAAAGACCTTCACTGCGGTCTTGTCTTTCTAACCGACTATTGACAGCTTGTCAATGTCTCCAGTATTTGTTTAGGCTTCCAGTTCTCCCCAAAAAATTTTCCCTACGTTTGATGACCCGATGGTCTCATTACTTGCCACGAAATTCCAGGCCCCAGGTTGATAGCGGCTAAATCACGACTACAGTTGTCTTCAATACATCGAGTCAGTGTCTGGAAGTACATTCAGATTGCTTCACAAACTCACTGTGTGAGTGCACCACTCAGACGATTTCCAAGTGATGTTCACTAATCTCATAACGAAAAACAGATCTCTTAGCATGTTTACGACGAGGGAAACTTTTGCATAACTGCCCTCTGGAACACTTGGAGAGAAGGAATCAGAGAGTGCATGAATGGGTAATGCATAGCCAGCTGCGAAGGGTTTGCTTTGTCGTAAAATTTTGAAGACAGGTAAACAGTGATCGCGTGTACTATCGTCTTATCTCATCATTAATACTCACCGAGGCATCAAAAGCTCCGCTGAAGATTCCGGCAAGTTGAAGGAACTCTTAGCAAAGAAGAATCAACAAGATTCTTCCTTATTATTGACGATACACAAACACTCAAGACACTTTAGTAGGGTACCATTTCGGCTTTTGGGATCTTGCTCACTCCAGACATGAAACTGAAACACGGAATTCTTCCTCGATGTCTTCCGAGATCCCAATTTCCAAGGTCGTCACCTGGCGCTGCGGGAAATATAGGGATGGATGGCTCCTGGCCCTCCTGACGTCCCTCTCAATCCCAGCAGCAGCAGCAGCAGCAGGCTGGTGTGTTCATCAACAGCAGTGGCGGCGGCAGCGATGGTGACACCAGCAGTAGGAGGAGACGGAGAGCAGTATCGCCCCCACCTGAGGGTGACGGAGGTGTTGCACCTCTGTCACCTGTGTGTGAAACATCTTTGACCGAGTTCAAGCTTCAGAGAGAGAGAGAGAGAGAGAGATCATATCTCACCTTCGGAAGGGTCATTCAGGTCTAGTAGCAGAGAGGGGGGAGGGAGGGAAGAAATATGGAGCAAGACCTGGAGAGACACGTGACACAGCAGCAATCCCCAGAGGACACACTCGGGGGAGAAGACACATGACATAGTAACCGTCCCCAGAGGACACACTCGGGGGGAAGACACATGACACAGCTACCATCCCCAGAGAACACATTAGAGGATAATTAATTCCCCCAGATGTGCGTTACGAGCCCAGAACAGCGCCGTCAACACCTGAGAGATGCAGGTGTTAAATATTATGTATGAGACAGGTGTTTGCGTGTCGAAACACCTGTCCCAGAGCACCACACGCGTCACACCTCTGTAATAAGCAGCTGTGTGCTCTCAGAAATACAGAGGAATTTCTATTTACGAATGGTTTTTGATCCATGAAATTGAAGCTTCCCCCTCAACTTCCTGGGATCAAGCCTTTCCATTCCACAGGCGGTGTCACCTATTTCAACGTACAGAAATCAGTAGTTATTCATCAAAAGAACTGGAGTTATCTTCCCCTTTCATTCTTCAGGCGATATGTCTACCTACCTGGAGTCTACCTGGAGAGAATTCCAGGGGTCAACGCCCCCGCGGACCGGTCTGTGACCAGGCCTCCAGACTCAAAATAAAAATAATTAGAGGAGGAAGAGGGGGGCAAAACCATCACATCAAACGTGATAACACGCTGATAACCTCCCTACGGCGACGCTAACTTCAAATCATTCGTGAGTTTTAAAAATCCTGAAGATAACATTTAAAAAAAAAAAAACTACTAAAGAGATGAGATCAGAGTGAAGACTACAGGGAGCTCAGAGGAGCTTCACCTCACGAGTGAAAGGAGCTCAGTGTAAAGAACAGTGAACAACGACAAGCTCACTCCAAGGTGCTGTTAAGTTATGAAGCGATCGCTCTAAGAAATCGAAAGTTACGAAGATATAAACCCACATGCCGCAGCATGGATGTGGGTGCGGTAAACCCTCGTGGGTTGTATACTCTGCTGGGTCTATGACCTGTCTACTGCACCAGAAGCATCAATACCACACCTTTCCACGTACACCAACATCAACAATAATTTTGATCCCTAACTGAAGATTTATTGTAATATTCACTGTATGTACACACAGAGATACACACTGTTCAGTGTATATACACCTGTGTATATGCACTTAGAGATATATACCTCTCAGTGTATCTGATATATCTATCTATCTATCTATCTATATATATATATATATATATATATATATATATATATATATATATATATATATATATATATATATATATATATATATATATATATATATATATATATATATATATATATATATTTGTTGTTTGTAGATCTTTATCAAGAGATTTCATAAGATTCTACACAGAGCGAAACGTTCGCTTTTAACTTCATCATGTCGACGTCTCGCCCTTGCAGCCACTGATATGTTAACAGCAGAATCGTCTAGCGAAAGTGTTACGTTGCGATGCAAAACCTCGCGAGATACTCTGAGTGTGTTGCATGCAACCTGCACTGAGATATTTTAGAAAGAAGTGTTGAGTGTGAAGGTGGCTGGCGCAACACACTCCAGAGTGTGGTGTCGACACCGCTAGTTAACCCGGAAACATTACTGTCTCTCTCTCTCCTCTCTCTCTCTCTCTCTCTCTCTCTCTCTCTCTCTCTCCTCTCTCTCTCTCTCTCTCTCTCTCTCTCACCTACTGCAGTGTTACACCGCAGGTTAAACCTGACGCTGTCCTCGCTATTCGCGCTGTCTCGCTATTCGCGCTGTCTCGCTATTCGTTATTCGCGCTGTCTCGCTATTCGCGCCTGTGGAACAATACTGCGGATGGAATCTACAACACTAACCCATCCAATTGGGAGAGAAGAGAGACTTAAACGACGTTTAGGTCCATCCTAGACCTGATAGTCCAGGATGAACCGAGACATCGCCTGCAATGTAACAAATATTTCTTCTTATTCCTTCTCTTTATCTCGTGAATGGTCTTCATATAATCCAACCTCGCCTCTCTCTCCCCCCCCCCTCTCTCTCTCTCTCTCTCTTCTATCTCACTTCTCCCTCTCTTCTGCTTTCCCCTTTCCTGTTATTCCTCTTTTTCTTTCCTCGTCTTTCCCCTCTAGATTGTTCTAATATTTTATTTTACTTCCTCTAATTTCAGTTCTATCTTTGAATTTCCTCTTTCTTAAAAGCTGTCGCTTTCACTACCAAGTCTGTGTTCCGTTGTACATGAATAGTATAAAGTACCGACAAGATGTAGAATTAGTCACATGTACAACATCTGGGTACCTTTATTGTAGACGTTTCGCCCTCCAGTGGTTTTATTAATACAAATTCAAAGGAATGGAAGACGGTAAAACTGTATACGAAAGATTAGGTAATCAGACCCTCAGCCTTGGAGTTGGTGTACCATAGTCGGTACCTGAGGGACTGATCACCTCATCTTCGGTATATAGTTCTACAGTCTTCCCATTATGTCCTTGAATTTGTATTGGTAAAGCCACGTCTACAATAAAGATAGCCAGATGTTACACATGTGTCTAATTCTTCTTCTGGAAGTCAATTCTCTTAAGCAAACGTCCGATTCTTACTTTTTCTGAAGATCGTCGGTAAATCGACGTCCACACTAACATATAAACTTAGTTCGCGTAAGATATTATGTTATTGTTATTGTGTCATGATTTCGATTTGTTGTGTGTGCGTTCCCCGTTTTCTGTTGTTTCGTCAAAAATATTTTTTTTCATCTCTTCATATAATATATATTATTGTTGTTCTATGTTATGATTGGTTGAATTCTGTTAAAAGATGATAATTTAACATTACCAAAACCAATGTTACTTAACCGAATGTAACCTAACGTAGGGCAACGTAACCTAACCTAAATGTAATCTTACCGAGCGTAAAATAACCTAAATGTAATCTAACCTAGCGTAACCTAACCTTAATAATCTAACAATGCGTAACCTAACTTAAATAGTGTAAGAAAGAGAGATCAGCGTCAAAACGTATGTAGTAATTCCCCCTTGCCGTAGGAGGGGCGGGTGCATCCCCTCTGGAACCCTTTCCCCTCTCTGTCTCATCCTTCACCCCTCACACCCTGTGGAAAGGTGCGTCACGTGAGGATGTGGTGGGGTGGGTGGGGTCGTTGTTAGGGTGGGAGGGGGACCAGGATGTGACCATCAAGGTACAAGTTATGAACATGTAAGTTGCGCCTGACACGCGCACCTGCACTTCCCCTTATGCGCCCAGATGGCCAAACTTCCCCTCACTCTTTCTTCACAATGCTCTCTCTAGACTTCCTGCAAAATTAATTTAGTGGGGTAACTTCACTCTCTTTCTTTACCCCGGTTCACTGGACTTCCCGACCTGCATTTTTTTTTTCCTTGGCGGGGCTAGGAATAGCCTAGAAGTAAATTTAGTGAGAGAATGGGAATAATTTACAGGGAATTTAGTGGGTATAATTGCTTTAAAAGGTGTTTTACTTTGGATTTTAAGGCCTCTGGAGATAATTTAGTGAAGAGATGGAGGCTTCAAGAGTAATTTAGTGGATTTGGAAATAATCAAATATTATTTAAAGGAGTTTGGAAGCCATCAGAGGTAATTTTATGGAATTTTAAAGGTTTTAAAGGTAATTTAGTGGTGTTTAAAAGCCTTGAGAAATAATTTAGTGAAGTTTGGAAATCTTTAGAGATTTTCTACTGAAATATGAAGAACTTTCTGAAGAGAATTTAATTTGGCCTTTAATTAGGGCTAGTAACTTCAAGTAGAATTTAGTATGGTTTATAAAATTCCAGTGGATATAACTTTGTTTAAAGAACTTCAGAGTTACTTTGTCTGGTGAAGACTGAAACTGGACCTAGTGAGGATTTGGTCTAACTCAAATGGAACGTAGTGGGACTTAGTGGATTTTAGAGAGAGTTAGATTAAATCCAGGGGACCTCAAAGGACTGGACACTGGTAATGTTGTTGAATGTGTTTGAGTTAATGGGTAATTATTAAATTGTGTTATTGGGAAGCAGGAACATATTGCAGAAGAAGCTTTAATTGGGCCGACGTTTCGCTCTATGCAGAGCTTTATGGAATCTTGACACGAAGCTCTGGACAGAGGGAAAAGGGACTTGATAAAGCTCTTCACCTATTATCATTCTTCCCACGCCTGTTTTGCCTCCTTCGACTCATGTTCCCTCTTTATCCACACCTGTTCCACCTCCTTCCACACGTGTTAGCCCTCTGCCCACACCTGTTCCGCTTTCTCTATCACCTGTTCTAATTTTCCACACCTTCGAGGCCTCTGGAAATTGGCTGGAAAATTTGCTTAAAATTATGATATGTTGATGTCATCGTTTTCTTGTTGTTGTTGTTCTTTTTCTTCTCTTTACATCCGGGGAATTAATGTTAACGTGAGACAATTTCGGTTATTATTAACATGTTTCCCTGAGAACTGATCCCCAGGTTTCTGACGCAAGCCGCTAGTGTAATCATCAATAGTAATTCACGCCGAGCATTAATATATCGCGCCGCGCCCCGGTATATCCCGCCGCGCCCCGGTATATCCCGCCGCGCCCCGGTATATCCCGCCGCGCCCCGATATATCCCACTACCTTGAAAATAGCATTAACAAATGAACAATTTTATCTTTATTTTGCAAGTTTTAAATCAATAATACAATGTACTCTACCATTATACCACTAATACTGCTCAGTGTATATACACTGAGAGATATAACCCCCTCGCTGAATATGTACTCAGAATTATAAACGTCTGGATGTATATTCACTGAGATATATTGAGCTTTTGCTCAATTTTCATTTTTATAATGCAGTTTAGGGAGCACAGTTTATTTAAAAATATGAAAATGTTATGAATGTTGTTATTTATATACATACCATAGCCGAAATTAAAAAAAATTGTCCCAAAACGCTTCTCAGTCACTAGGCAAAGTTGAAATACGATACATCTTTTAGGTGATATCTAATGGTCATAATCATAACTATAACTTTTAAAGGGTGGACCTGTAAGCCAGCATAAGGCTTCGGTCAGATGACCAAAAAGCTCCAACTGCGGGTCAAGATATGACTAAGACCCGCGTCAGGAAACACTTGTCCTGTTTCCTGACAAATCTTACCTAACCTAAGATGACAATTCTTACCTAACATAATCTAACAATCCTTACCTAACCTAACGTAACCTTACCTAACCTAACCTTACCTAACGTCACCTAACCTTACCCAACCTAACCCTACCTAACCTAACCTAACCTTACCTAACCTAACCTAACCTCACCTCTTGGTGAATATACACTGCTATACTGTCCTCCTTTCGTTCAGATCAACCGCTGTTGGCTACACTGTTGCACAGCAACACTGACTTTGTATATATCCTGTGTTGGTATGCAAGTACAGTGTTGCCAGAAGCCATTATCTGGGCCTCCCTGCTCTAATAGGTAAGATAATCTAGTTATTGATGAGAATTTATGTATATTACTGCCCCAGAGATGGTCATAACATCACGTGACCCGCCTGAGTCTCCACCATCTTCGTCTCTTGCCTTTCAATGTATAGGTTTATTAGGTTTCAAGCCCATCGACCACACGATGTACGCCACCGGAACAGTGATGAAAGTATACTCTAAGTATGCTGTAAGTTGTATACTCTCCCGGTGTAAATGCTGCTGCTCTCAGTGTAAACATATCAGGAGAAATACACACACACACACACACGTATATATAATGTCGATAAATAACATTTGTTGTATAATAATACATAATGAAATACGTTATAATGAGAATTAACAATAATATGACTCAGTATAGTGCAAAACAAGAATAATATTGCTGAGTACAGCTGTAAATAAGTCCACAAGACTGAGTACAGCACAAAATAAATATGGCAAGGCTCTGTACAGCGCTATGAGACTAACACGAGGCTCTATACTCTTAAGTTTATTAGGAACGAGTAGAGCGCCAGACATTAACAGTTGTGTGGGGAAGGGAGGCTGCTGTGAGACGTCAAGTCTGGTATGTTTGACGACTTGAACCACCGGATGTATATTGTTGAAGACAATGTCTGCTGTACCACCTGACGTGTGTGTGTGTGTGTGGGTGTAGGGGTCGAGTCACAGCTCCTGGCGGCCCCATCATGTGTGTATTCGCCTAGATGTACTCACCTAGGTGTGGTTTCAGGGGTCGATTCACTCCTGGGGTGTGTGTTTGTGTGTGTGTGTGTGTACTCGCCTAGTTGTACTCACCTAGTTATGGTGGCAGGGGTCGATTCACAGCTCCTGGCCCTGCCTCTTCACTGGTCGCTACTAGGTCACTCTTCCTGCTCCATGAGCTTTACCATACCTCTTCTTAAAGCTATGTATGGATCCTACCTCCACTACATCACTTCCCAGACTATTCCACTTCCTGACAACTCTGTGACTGGAGAAATACTTCCTAACATCCCTGTGATCCCTTGTTGCTGTGTCCCATCTCTGGAACATCCTCTGTCCACTTTCTCAATTCCTCTCAGTATTTTATATGTCGTTATCATATCCTCCCTATGTCTCCTGTCCTTCAGTGTCGTCAGGTCGATTTCCCATAACCTCTCTTCCTTGGACATGCCCCTTAGCTCCGGGACTAGTCTTGTTGCAAAACCTTTGCACTTTCTCTAATTTCCTTACGTGCTGTGTGTGTGTGTAGTCACCAATTTGTGATTGCAGGGGTCGAGTCACAGTTCCTGGCAGTATTACTGTGTGTGAGTGTGTGTGTCTTCCTGGCCCTACGTGTTTACCGGCCAGATTCACTTCCTCCTAGCCTCGTGAGCACTCTCACACCTATTCCTAAAACTGTGTATTGAACCTGTCATTTCCTCGACCAAATCATTGCACTTCCTGGTCACTCTGAGACTGAAAAAACACTTCCTGACATCCCTGCAGCTCATCTGTGCCTTTAACTTCCGGCCCTCGACCCCGAGTGTCTTTCCCGCATCTCAAATCTACCCTATCCAGTCGATCAGTTCCTCTGAGTATTTTGTATGCTGTTGTCATGTCTCCCCCGGTAACTCGCTGCTATAATGTTATGAAGAATTCAAATATTTTTTCGCATATATGTCAACTTAATAATTCACTGCAGTGCTGTTGAGAGGAGAGAGAGAGAGAGAGAGAGAGAGAGAGAGAGAGAGAGAGAGAGAGAGAGAAGAGAGAGAGAGAGAGAGAGAGAGAGAGAGAGAGAGAGAGAGAGAGAGAGAGAGAGAGAGAGAGAGAGAGATGAAAGAAGAAAATAGAACGTAAGAGACGATACATGAATGAAAATAACGAGGGGGACAGAATAATGGAGAGGCAACACAGAATAATGAAGATAGGAAATGACGAGGATATGAAGTAACGAAATACTAACAACATCAGACACGAGAGAAATGATTTAACAAAAACGTTAAGATGTTTTTTTTTTTTGGTTGCTAAATGTGTGAAACAAATACATTTTTTGTGTGGTGTCGGTGTGGATGCTGTTTTTTTCTTGTTTTTGTTCTCTTATTTGTTGGCTGTTGTTTTTTCTTCTATGTTTTCTTCTATTTCTCCTTTCTTCTTTTTCTCTTCTTCTTCATTTTCTTCTTTGCTAATCACCACCCCTCACCGCCCATTCACCACCCCTCACCGCCCATTCACCACCCCTCACCACCCATTCCCCACCCATCACCGCCCATCACCATTCATTCCTCTCCCCTCACACCGAGAGTCAAAATTCTGTATTGAATTCTGTTGTCATGGCTGTAGGCTTCAGATTTCCCCTCAGTTTATCATTGTTTGTGGGGGGAATTGGACCAGGCAATCTTTTTCTGCCCTCGGCCAGGTCCAGCTGAAACCCTGGACCCGGTCCAGCTCAAATCTAGAGCCTGGTTGAGCTCAAACCCTGGGCCAGGTCCAGCTTAGACCTGGGCAATGAGAGAATGAAATAAAGAGGGTCAGTATATCTCAGTACGAGGAGAGAGAGAGAGAGAGAGAGAGAGAGAGAGAGAGAGAGAGAGAGAGAGAGAGAGAGAGAGAGAGAGAGAGAGAGAGGATAACATTGTATGGCCCGGTTTACCTTTCGCATTCACCTACTGATGAGCTGGACCAAAGTGCCATTCACCTGCACCAGCAATTTGCTTGAAATAACCTTCAGAGTTCCTCTCTTCCTCTCTCTGTGAACCTGGCTCATGCTGGGCTACACACTGGTGCTGCCTACCCGAGGACTGGCCTCGCGGATAGGCATAAATGGAACGACGACATTCAGAACAAGACTCATGTGTGTCTATTGTATATATTACAGTAAATGTGTGCAAACGTGAACTTCATGAAATCCCTGAAATATTCAATAAATACACACAAATCCTGTCATTAGTGAAATACACACGTGTAAAGTTGTTGTCTATTGGTGCTAGCAGCAGGCAACCCCACGAAGGCGTGAAAACCTAATGGATCAGGCAACAGACTCGAGCAACCTGTGAGGCTTGCTCTTGTAGACAGCTCGGGGTCGCAAGTGTAAGAACCGTGAATAACACGCACGAGTCAGGCATAAGACATTGTGAGAATGTTTTCACTGAGGTTGGAAGATGGATTTATAATGCAGGAAAGACTACAGTATGCGCACACTATCTGCACACTGCGTCGCCAGAGGTTCCTGTCATCGGGATACACAAGTTTGCGTATCACAGGGCAGGACAAGCATTCTGTGTCCTCAATCCCTCATCCTCGCAGAAGCCATTCTCAGGTTGTCAGTCCCTCACCCTTGATAAGTGTTCAGTTCACCCTTGATAAGTGTTCATTGAAGCTGTAAAGCTGAACACTTATCAATGTAGAGGGAGTGACAGTTTTAAAATGAGTTCTTCGAGGCCGGAGTGACTGATCGCCTCTTATTTGCTTCAGTGGCGTCACTCATTGATGTAAAAGCCAGTGCAGGCGAATTCCCTCAAGTAAAATGAAAAGGTTTTTCTGTAAATATAGATGTGATGTGGAATGGCTTGAGCTGGAGGGTTAAGTGAGCTTAAGTGTTCAGTCGTTAGTGAGCACCTAGGCATTCACATGTTGTATAAATAGTTTTTATATCAGTGGTGTATATACGTTGAGAGATACACATGCATACATACACACACCCCTCGGTGTATATACACTGAGAGACTGGCGTATGTGCTCCCTAGTTACCTCACTTTTACTACTAAGAATAACTAGCAAGAACTGAGAATGACTAGCAAGACCTGAGAATGACTAGTAAGACCTGAGAATGACTAGCAAGACCTGAGAATGACTAGCAAGAACTGAGAATGACTAGCAAGACCTGAGAATGACTAGCAAGACCTGAGAATGACTAGCAAGACCTGAGAATGACTAACAAGAACTGAGAATGACTAGCAAGACCTGAGAATGACTAGCAAGACCTGAGAATGACTAACAAGAACTGAGAATGACTAGCAAGAACTGAGAATGACTAGCAAGAACTGAGAATAACTAGCAAGACCTGAGAATGACTAGCAAGACCTGAGAATGACTAACAAGAACTGAGAATGACTAACAAGAACTGAGAATGACTAGCAAGAACTGAGAATGACTAGTAAGAACTGAGAATAACTAGCAGGAGGTGGGAATGACTAGTAGGAACTGGCAGCAGATGCCGTCTAGCATAAGGCAGATTGCATACGTTTTCTTGGCTGATTTATGGGAGAAGTGATATCTTCCGTAATGGAAATTCTTTAAGGTGATGGAGGGTAGTGGTGTGATGGAGGGTAGTGGTGTGATGGAGGGTAGTGGTGTGATGGAGGGTAGTGGTGTGATGGAGGGTAGTGGTGTGATGGAGGGTAGTGGTGTGATGGAGGGTAGTGGTGTGATGGAGGGTAGTGGTGTGATGGAGGGTACTGGTGTGATGGAGGGTAGTGGTGTGATGGAGGGTAGTGGTGTGATGGAGGGTAGTGGTATGATGGAGGGTACAGTGTTGTGATGGAAGGTAGGGGTGTGATGG
>WNWK01001036.1:157500-162500 GCA_009830355.1 Cherax destructor | reverse complement strand
GCCTGGGGTTGTGGATAGTGAGAAATATAGCAGTGAATGAATTGTGGTAGGGGACTGGAGTTGTGGATAGTGAGAAATATAGCAGTGAATGAATTGTGGTAGGAGCCTGGGGTTGTGGATAGTGAGAAATATAGCAGTGAATGAATTGTGGTAGGAGCCTGGGGTTGTGGATAGTGAGAAATATAGCAGTGAATGAATTGTGGTAGGGGACTGGAGTTGTGGATAGCGAGAAATATAGCAGTGAATGAATTGTGGTAGGAGCCTGGGGTTGTGGATAGTGAGAAATATAGCAGTGAACGAATGATTGTGAGAAACCAAGGATGTTTATAGTATGCCACAAGGAAATGAAATACGACGAACACTTAGTAAATAAACAATATCACAGAGGAATATGATGTGGGATAGGAAGAGTGATATTGTGAGTAGAGAGAATAGTGAGAAGATCCAGATGAGGAAGAGAGAAGCACAGAAGAATAACAGTAATGAGTAAGACTCAAGTACCATTAACACTATGATAGGAGACAGTAATAGTGATGAGACACAAAATGAGGTGTATTCTCTAATTGCTCTCTTGCTCACAAGTTATCATGAGAAATGGTAATTCCTAAGTGACAATAACTTCAGCTATGCTGGAATAACAATAACTTCAGCTATGTTGGAATAACAATAACTTCAGCTATGTTTTGGAAACATTTCGACGCGTTTCCTTACACCTGTTGTCCTGTTCACCCAGCAAATAGGTACCTGGGAGTTAGTCGACTGGTGTGGGTCGCATCCTGGGGGACAAGATCGAAGACCCCAATGGAAATAAGACACAGTCCCCTCGATGACGCACTGCCTTTCTTGGGTTATCCTGGGTGGCTAACCCTCAAGGGTTAAAAATCCGAACAAAAATCTTATCTGAAAAGATTTCAAATCTATATATGAACTCCATCCTATGTGACGGAATATAACAGGAAGACAGAGCATTAGATCCCACCGTGTTATCATATAGGATAGGGTAGAAGCACACTGATGCATCCAATTTTGTTAAACAAAAACAAATTGTTCACAAAACAAAGTGACATCTAACTACGCTAGAGGGTACGTGCTGCCATCTAGTGGTGCTTGGAGGTGTATTAGTTGTGAAGGCTTTTGTTTGGTGAGAATTCCATAGTAGATCACTGTATAGATCATTAACACAACAAGCACTAAACCAGCAGCACACACTGAGGAGTTACCCTTTAAAACACTCTTCTTTAGTACAATGCATAAGAGACAAAAACACTCACACATAATAGGTACACTGGTGTGGACGAGCACAGCCAATAACATCAAGGGGAGTGCAACATGCGCTTCCTAGCAATAATCCCTAATAACATAGCATCAGTGATAGTGCAATAAGCTGCTGCTTGCAGTAATCCCTAATAACATGTGTGCAATAAGCAGTTTGCAACAGGTCTCTGTAGGGAGTAAAAATAGATTGGTGGTACGTGTAGTTGTCTGAAATGAGAGGTGGGTACCATTACACTAGGGATCACCACTACGATCACTCTTACCTTCTTTTTCCCCTTACCTCGTCCTCTTTCCTGCCCTCTTTAACGCCCTCTTTACTTTCCTCTTTATTTTCACAAAGTTTTCTTTGCTTTCTTATACTTTCCTGTTTTATTTCACCTTTTTATATTTTCGTCTTCCATCTTTCTGGTCTTCTTTACCGCCATCTTTAAGGTACTGTTTAACACCCCAACACTTCCTCTTTAACTGCTCTTCCCGTGATCCTCTCCCCACACTCCTCTCTCCCCACACTCCTCTCTCACCGAGGCTTAATTTGCAAGCCTCTTTCTCCCCTTCCCACATCACAGTATATTTTTTTTCTTCTCAACCCTCTCCCTACAAGTTATATCTCTCTCTCTCTCTCTCTCTCTCTCTCTCTCTCTCTCTCTCTCTCTCTCTCTCTCTCTCTCTCTCTCTCACTCACTCACTCACTCTCTTATCTTACATTTTACACTAACTGGTTGATGAAGGTGAATTGGAGCATTAAGATATTGAAGGAGGAGTGAGAGGAGTGGTAATGAGTGGTGAAGTCATCAACTTTCATGGGTTGATGAGTTGAGGCTGTTAGTGTTCGAGTGCGTTACTGGTGCGTGTGCGTGTGTGTGTGTGTGTGTGTGTGTGTGTGTGTGTGTGTTTGTGTGTGATGGCATAGTGAAATAGTGGTAACTTGAAAGGTTTAACTGGTTAAAGTGTGTGTGGGAGCGAGAGTGTGTGGGAGTGAGTGTGTGGGAGCGAGTGTGTGGGAGCGAGTGTGTGGGAGCGAGATATAAGATGGAGTAAGAAAATGTGAGCAGGCAAAGTTTTTTGGTAGCTGAGAGGCGTGGAGTGAGGAATGCTGGAAATTGTGGCGTCTGGGAGGAGTAGGAGGGAGTCCTGGGGCAGGAGAGTCCTGGGCAGGAGGGCTGGAGGAGGAGTGCTGGGGCAGGAGGGAGTGCTGGGGCAGGAGGGAGTCCTGGGCAGGAGGGAGATGCTGGGGCAGGAGGGAGTGCTGGGGCAGGAGGGAGTCTGGGGCAGGAGGGAGTCTGGGGCAGGAGGGAGTCCTGGGGCAGGAGGGAGTCCTGGGGCAGGAGGGAGTCCTGGGCAGGAGGGAGTCCTGGGGCAGGAGGGAGTCCTGGGGCAGGAGGAGTCCTGGGGCAGGAGGAGTCCTGGGGCAGGAGGGAGTCCTGGGCGAGGGAGTGCTGGGGCAGGAGGAGGGAGGAGGAGTCTGGGGCAGGAGGAGTCCTGGGGCAGGAGGGAGTCCTGGGGCAGGAGGGAGTGCTGGGGCAGGAGGGAGTGCTGGGGCAGGAGGAGTCCTGGGGCAGGAGGGGTCTGGGGCACGAGGGAGGGAGTGCTGGGGCAGGAGGGAGTCTGGGGCAGGAGGGAGTCCTGGGGCAGGAGGGAGTCCTGGGGCAGGAGGGAGTCCTGGGGCAGGAGGGAGTCCTGGGGCAGGAGGGAGTCCTGGGGCAGGAGGGAGTCCTGGGGCAGGAGGGAGTCCTGGGGCAGGAGAGGAGTCCTGGGGCAGGAGGGAGTCCTGGGGCAGGAGGGAGTCCTGGGGCAGGAGGGAGTCCTGGGGCAGGAGGGAGTCCTGGGGCAGGAGGGAGTCCTGGGGCAGGAGGGAGTCCTGGGGCAGGAGGGAGTCCTGGGGCAGGAGGAGGAGTGCTGGGGCAGGAGGGAGGGAGGGAGGGAGTTCTGGGGCAGGAGAGAGTCCTGGGGCAGGAGGGAGTCCTGGGGCAGGAGGGAGTGCTGGGGCAGGAGGGAGTGCTGGGGCAGGAGGGAGTCCTGGGGCAGGAGGGAGTGCTGGGGCACGAGGGAGGGAGTGCTGGGGCAGGAGGGAGTGCTGGGGCAGGAGGGAGTCCTGGGGCAGGAGGGAGTCCTGGGGCAGGAGGGAGTCCTGGGGCAGGAGGGAGTGCTGGGGCAGGAGGGAGTTCTGGGGCAGGAGGGAGTGCTGGGGCAGGAGGGAGTGCTGGGGCAGGAGGGAGTGCTGGGGCAGGAGGGAGTCCTGGGGCAGGAGGGAGTGCTGGGGCAGGAGGGAGTGCTGGGGCAGGAGGGAGTCCTGGGGCAGGAGGAGTGCTGGGGCAGGAGGGAGTCCTGGGGCAGGAGGGAGTGCTGGGGCAGGAGGGAGTGCTGGGGCAGGAGGGAGTCCTGGGTCAGGAGGGAGTGCTGGGGCAGGGAGGGAGGGAGTGCTGGGGCAGGAGGGAGTGCTGGGGCAGGAGGGAGTGCTGGGGCAGGAGGGAGTGCTGGGGAGGAGGGAGTGCTGGGGCAGGAGGGAGTGCTGGGGCAGGAGGGAGTGCTGGGGCAGGAGGGAGTGCTGGGGCAGGAGGGAGTGCTGGGGCAGGAGGGAGTGCTGGGGCAGGAGGGAGTGCTGTGGCAGGAGGGAGTGCTGGGGCAGGAGGGAGTGCTGGGGCAGGAGGGAGTGCTGGGGCAGGAGGGAGTGCTGGGGCAGGAGGGAGTGCTGGGGCAGGAGGGAGTGCTGGGGCAGGAGGGAGTCCTGGGGCAGGAGGGAGTCCTGGGGCAGGAGGCGGCAGAGGGAGTGCTGGGGCACGAGGAGTGCTGCAGGAGGGAGTCCTGGGGCAGGAGGGAGTCCTGGGGCAGGAGGGAGTCCTGGGGCAGGAGGGAGTGCTGGGGCAGGAGGGAGTGCTGGGGCAGGAGGGAGTGCTGGGGCAGGAAGGAGTGCTGGGGCAGGAGGGAGTGCTGGGGCAGGAGGGAGTCCTGGGGCAGGAGGGAGTGCTGGGGCAGGAGGGAGTCCTGGGGCAGGAGGGAGTGCTGGGGCAGGAGGGAGTGCTGGGGCAGAAGGGAGTCCTGGGGCAGGAGGGAGTGCTGGGGCAGGAGGGAGTGCTGGGGCAGGAGGGAGTGCTGGGGCAGGAGGGAGTCCTGGGGCAGGAGGGAGTGCTGGGGCAGGAGGGAGTCCTGGGGCAGGAGGGAGTGCTGGGGCAGGAGGGATTGCTGGGGCAGGAGGGAGTCCTGGGGCAGGAGGGAGTGCTGGGGCAGGAGGGAGTCCTGGGGCAGGAGGGAGTACTGGGGCAGGAGGGAGTCTTGGGGCAGGAGGGAGTCCTGGGGCAGGAGGAGTCCTGGGGCAGGAGGGAGTCCTGGGGCAGGAGGGAGGGAGGGAGTTCTGGTTAAGGGTGGGGAAGTAAGGGAGAAAGAGATAGGGAAAAAAGGGTGCTCTGTGTGTGTGTTTCTGTATGACCCCTGTGGTTTAGCGCTTCTATTTGATTATAATAATAATAATAATAATAATCTGTGTGTGTGTGTGAGAGAGAGAGAGAGAGAGAGAGAGAGAGAGAGAGAGAGAGAGAGAGAGAGAGAGAGAGAGAGAGAGAGAGAGAGAAAGAGAAGTAATGGAATGGAATGGAGAAGGGAGGAGGAAAAAACTTACTTCAAACTAGAGAACTCCATATAGAGATGTACATGCAGAGATAAAGCAGCAGCAGCACAAGAAGCAGAAGAAGAAGAGGAGGAGATATGAGCAAATCTTTGAGTGAACAGGT
>WNWK01001036.1:62500-155000 GCA_009830355.1 Cherax destructor | reverse complement strand
CTGAGTCTGTGTTTGAGTGTGTGTGTGTGTGTGTGTGTGTGTGTGTGTGTGTGTGTGTGTGTGTGTGTGTGTGTGTGTGTGTGTCTGTCTGTCTGTGTTTGTGTGTGTGTCTGTGTTTGTTTACTCAGAGAGTCGCGTTTAATAGTGATCGAGACTCGGCTCCCGGCCCACCACTGACTGCATCCGTGTGTGTGCACTTAGTTGAGACTGCGGGGTCAAACTCTATCTTTTGGGCCCCTATATCCACCGATTAAGTAGCACGTCTTCCTTCCTGTCCTCTGGCCCTTACTCATAGCTTCCGGCTAGAGTCATGCACGGAGTCAGCATGCACGGAGTCAGCATGCACGACTTCCTCTCATTGCATTTCTTTGCTGTCCTCATGTTGCAAGAATGTTCTCTCTCATGCTCTCTGGCGCTGCAGATCAGAGTCACGACTTTATCAACTCATGACTTCTTCGTCAGATATCCTCAACTGTAGGGACTAAAAGGGGATGGGGATTGTGGCTGACAATAACGATTGTAGTTGATGGAGTTGACATTGTTTTGTCTTCATTCCAGCAATGGCGGATAGTTGTCCCAGCCGTTTTTGTCCTGTTTCCTCGATGTCCTTAGAGAAGAAGTAGAAATCCCTGTTAAATTGAAGCCAGTTATATCGACGTAGACGTCCGTTAAAGAATGTAGAAGTCAGATATATTGACGAAGTCGTCCGTTAAAAAAAGTTAAAAGTTACTTGTATTGACGTCGACGTCCGTAAACAAAAGTACAAGTCAGTTATCCTGACGTACACGTCCGTTAAATAGAAATAAAAGCCTATAAAATCGAGTTATCTATCGTGGTTTATAAACCCACTAAACGCACCGTTGTGCTAGCGATTCAGTAGCCAAAATTTAGTTGAATTGGTTATCTGATCACGACTTATGAGTGATAATATTTACTCGATAAATGAATTACCGCGTACGGTAATTAATTTGGTAACGAGGGGGGTGAGGGGGAGGGCACGTAGCTATTAATTTCCCACCTAGTTTGCTTGTCAGTCATTAACGCATTGGCGTGTGAAGGAGCGGAGATTATACTAATGAGAGGCCGGATGCTGCCACCTGTTGCCTCTTCTCCCCACCCACCCCTCTTCTTCACCCCACCCACCCCTCTTTTTCTCTCCACCCACCCCTCTTTTTCTCCCCACCCACCCCCCTTTTTTTCCCACCAGTTTCATGCAGGTAGTGGCCGAAGGGAGTGGAGGGTGGGGAGAGAGCCTTCTGCTTAACTATCCTTACCTCAACCATGTAGACTTTGTGTGGACTTTCAATTCCTCTATATGCCTTTCCCATGTACTCCCATTTATAATAATAATAATAATAATAATAATAATAATAATAATAATAATAATATATTACTGTCATCTCAGTCATCACTTCTCTCAAAACAACCACCACCACAACTACTTCAGTCACCACAACTATCAACACAAGTTCCACAAACAACACCACCACTACTACCACCACCACCCCTACCACAACCACCCCTACCACTACCACCACCACTACCACCACCACTACCACCACCACTACCACCACCACCACCACCACTACCACCACCACCACCACCACTACCACCACCACCACCACTACTAACACCACCACTACCACCACCACCAACTATATAAGAATCATTTATTCTCCTACGACTGACTTAACTCTAACTCGACTGTTAGAAAGCCATGACTGTCTCGCAGAAACTGAAAGTCAATAGCGAGATGTTGAGCTAGAGGTCAATAAGCAGCTTGTGTCCCACACCCCCTCCTATCAACAGGAGAAGTAATGGTGCCATTCCCCCATAACCCTGCTCGACCAAACTATATCATGAATGTACAATGGCACTTGTGTATATTGGGGAGCACCACTGGTGCCAGTGTGGGGACCCATAGTCTCCAAGTTAATAAAATGGCTTCAAGGAGTAATATAAAGATTTCTCCTTCAGACCGTTTGAATAATCTTCCTTCCACGCCATCTTAAATGCATCTGCATATTTATATTCATGTGAGGTTTATTTAACATGCCTAATGGATACTCGATACTCCGTACATTAACAGTGAGACTGGCATGCTTCGCAGGACAGGTAAATATATGTTAGCAGCAAGTCTTTTTGAAGTACTTGTACCTGTGTACATTGATTCAGAGTGCGCAGGTTCTAATCCTGCTGTGGTCTAGTCTGCAAATGTTCTTTTATTGGAATGCAGTGACCGATAACGAGTGTAGGAATTAGTTTGTTGTCACAGGATTGATGCTTAAGAATACGTGTGTTGTGAACCTATCACCTTATTCGTGTCGGTAAGAATCTAAAGGATGTATCCAGGAGCAGAGTTAAATAGGTACCAGGGTGTTAGTCGATTCTTGTGGATCATATCCTTGGAATATGAAATAAGTCTGACTTTTTTTTTTTTTTTTGGGGGTTATCCTAGGTAATTTACACTGTGTAATAATTTTTTCTATGTGTACCTTTGCCTAAATACACTTACTAAAGACTCAACGGTTGTCGTAAGTTATACTAAGTTAATAACCCATAGTGCTATCTTGTAGGAGTGGTATTAATGGTGGTGGAGCTGTCGTGTTTGAAGACCACTAAGGGCATTATACGACCACTTCCCCCATCATCTCCACCATCATACTACCCTCACCACCACCACCCACAAACACCACATCAGCGCAGCCCCGTCAGAGAAAATAAAGAGGAAGAATAAGAAGAGAAAACTGTTATGAGACCGATGCATTTCCTGAGTTATGCTAGATAATAGTGGCTGAAAACTGACTGTTTGTTTACAGATTATGTAAAATAGCGGCCGGTATCGCTCAGACCACCTGAGCTGGTATCCTACAAACAACCACACTGGTATCACACACTCAACCAGGCTGGTATCATACACTCAACCAGGCTGATATCACACACTCAACCAGGCTGGTATCACACACTCAACCAGGCTGGTATCACACACTCAACCACCTTCCGGAAAGCCTCTCTCTCTCTCTCTCTAGCCGATTCACTGCCGATTCACCGACGCAGCTGACTGCTGGAAGATGATGAGACAGCTGCTCTACCAAGACCACAGCAGCTGCTGCTGGGGGAGTGAACGAGGCCTCCAACACTGAAAATGATCGGTGGGAGTGGTCCAAGGGATCCTCGGCTGCGATAACGTTGATCCTCGGCCCTAAAACGCTGATCCTCTGGAGCAGTAGAGTTGATCTTTCAGTTTGAGACGTCTCGCCATCTAGACCTCAGAGTAGAGAGTGTGAGAAGAGGATAAAAACATCAACACAAGAGCAGCCATTACAGTGAGACGACGTTTCACTAACTCGAGGGATACCGTTGCCTTGTCCAGGCTGCTGCAGGGCTTTTGAACCTCCTGCTACTTGTCCGTGGGGGTGAGTCTCGAGAATAGAGCAGCGGAGGCAACGAGGGGAGGTTGGAGCTGATCCTTGAGGTAATTAAGGGGAAACGTGAGGGAATATGAAGGGAATGTAAGGGGTTGTGTGAAGGAGTGAAGCTGCACATCCTGCAAGCGTGAAGCAGACAGGGAGATGCAAGGATTAGGAGGAGAGGGAGAGAGGGATTAGTGAGGGAGAGAGAGAGAAGGAAGGGGTGCAGGGTGAAAAGAGAGAAAGAGAGAGAGAGAGAGAGAGAGAGAGAGAGAGAGGAGAGAGAGAGAGAGAGAGAGAGAGAGAGAGAGGGAGACAGAGATAATGTAGCTGATGTAGGTAACAGTTTTTAGCTTGTAAATAAAGTTAGAAATCCTTAACCTAACCTTGTGAAACCCTGTGTAAAGAAGTAGAGAGAGAGAGAGAGAGAGAGAGAGAGAGAGAGAGAGAGAGAGAGAGAGAGAGAGAAGCACATTTGGCTCTACTTGGCGGACAACTAGAAGACAGCTTCTACACCACAAGACGGGCAGCAAACAGCAATTACACTCTAACTATTACCTTCTCAAGAACATTACTTCATCTGATATCATTTATTCCCAGCAGGACTCGAGTCTTCAACATGTTTGTACAGCATAATGACATCAGTGAAACAAAGTCGGTTGACCAAATGAAAACCCTGGTCCACAGATGGCTCCAACTTCACTCTGTTTCCTATTGGTATATCTCATAACAGTTAAAAGGCCGAGGTAGGTAACAGCTCTTGGCTTGTAAATAAAGTTGGGGAATCTTAACGTAACCCTGGAAAACCATTGTTTAAATAAAAAAATAGAGAGAGAGAGAAAGAGAGAGAGAGAGAGAGAGAGCCTTCTGCTTTACTATTGTTCTCTCAACCTCCTAGGTAATAGCTGATGGTTATTATTCTAGGCTGATAGCCGTTCTCAGCAGAATTCTCGTTGTTAAAGCAACATGCTATTTGCCTTTTCCATGTACTTAAATGTAATAATAATAATAATAATCATAATAATAATAATAATAATAATAATAATAATAATAATCTACGACCTTATTCTATCACCTCGTCTCTCTATATTTTTTTTATCTTGCTTCTTCTTGTATTTCATCCTTTGAGTATCGTTCACAGAGATATTTCCTCTGCGTTTCTTCTTGTTTGTGATCTTTCCTTTGTGCATGACCCTTTCTCCGGTATCATGCGCTTTTATCTCTCTTCACAATGATCTTTTGTTTTGTGCCCTTTTCTTTTCTCTCTCTCTCTCCATTCCGTTTCGTCATTCCAGTTCTGTTTTATTCCGTGTGTGTCTGCTCCTTTTTGTTATGTTCCGTTTGTCTGTTGTTCGTTCTGACCCTTCGTTCGCAATTATTTCGCTCATGGACCCGCTTGTGTGTGTGTGTGTGTGTGTGTGTGTGTGTGTGTGTGTATTGCTCATGAAATATACTTATATATATTATTGTGACCACGAACGAGTGGTATTGAATCAATAACAACACTGGGACTAGCCGAGGATTCGAACCCATGTAGTTTTGGCTCTGCCTCGTGGTGAGCGAAAATCACATGACGCCTTAACCCACTGAACCACACAATCCTACAAGAACCAAGCACCCAGCCAAGCTAGGTGTGTTACTCTTGGTCCGAGGACATACGGTGGTGTGGGTGACTTTAAGCTAATTTCAGCAGGGCCAAAACTACATGGGTTCGAATCCTCGGCTAGTCACAGTGTTGTTATTGATACTATTATATATATATATATATATATATATATATATATATTATATATATATATATATATATATATATATATATATATATATATATATATATATAATATATATATATATATATAATATATATATATATATATATATATATATATATATATATATATATATATATATATATATATAAATTAATTTTTGGGGGACTGGGATTAGCTGTATAGGAAATAAGACAGGTTGTCAAGGAATGGAACAGCTTGTCAAGGAATGGAACAGCTTGTCAAGGAATGGAACAGCTTGTCAAGGAATGGAACAGCTTGTCAAGGAATGGAACAGCTTGTCAAGGAATGGAACAGCTTGTCAAGGAATGGAACAGCTTGTCAAGGAATGAAACAGCTTGTCAAGGAATGGAACAGCTTGTCAAGGAATGGAACAGCTTGTCAAGGAATGGAACAGCTTGTCAAGAAATGGAACAGCTTGTCAAGGAATGGAACAGCTTGTCAAGGAATGGAACAGCTTGTCAAGGAATGGAAAAGCTTGTCAAGGAATGGAACAGCTTGTCAAGGAATGGAACAGCTTGTCAAGGAATGGAACAGCTTGTCAAGGAATGGAACAGCTTGTCAAGGAATGGAACAGCTTGTCAAGGAATGGAACAGCTTGTCAAGGAATGGAACAGCTTGTCAAGGAATGGAACAGCTTGTCAAGGAATGGAACAGCTTGTCAAGGAATGGAACAGCTTGTCAAGGAATGGAACAGCTTGTCAAGGAATGGAACAGCTTGTCAAGGAATGGAACAGCTTGTCAAGGAGTGGAGGATCTGCACTTGGAATGGGTTGGCTGTAAGGAAAATGGGTTTGGCTGTATAAGAAATGGGGCTGCCCTAAACGCAATGGGAAATTTGTGGAAATGAGCAAAATATAACATTACGAAACATGTGTCGCTCCTGCAGAGCTAAGCTTAAAGCGAACGTTCGTTAGTAAGCTTTGCTCAGGAACACATTAATCCCAGACAGTTTTGACAAAGCTTCCTCCAAAGTCGGCTAAGTTAACCAGGTTATCATCGTCCGGCGGTAAAGTCTCCAGGGGTAGTCTTACAGCAGTCTTGTACCACAGTCTCCAGGACTCGACTTGTACCACAGTCTCCAGGACTCGACTTGTACCACAGTCTCCAGCACTCGACTTGTACCACAGTCTCCAAGACTCTTCTTGTACCACAGTCTCCAAGACTCTTCTTGTACCACAGTCTCCAAGACTCTTCTTGTACCACAGTCTCCAAGTCTCTTCTTGTACCACAGTCTCCAAGACTCTTCTTGTTCCACAGTCTCCAAGACTCTTCTTGTACCACAGTCTCCAGGACTCAACTTGTACCACAGTCTCCAGGACTCGACTTGTACCACAGTCTCCAAGATTCTTCTTGTACCACAGTCTCCAAGACTCTTTTTGTACCACAGTCTCCAAGACTCTTCTTGTGCCACAGTCTCCAAGACTCTTCTTGTACCACAGTCTCCAAGACTCTTCTTGTACCACAGCCTCCAAGACTCTTCTTGTACCACAGTCTTCAAGACTCTTCTTGTTCCACAGTCTCCAAGACTCTTCTTGTACCACAGTCTCCAAGACTCTTCTTGTACCACAGTCTCAAAGACTCGACCTCAAATTCACCTGACGATTTTCATTCATTTTTAATACCTTGAGTTTTACCTCCAGTGTTCTGATCTCTAGTGATGAATTCAATACACTGAGCTCCTCCCAACCCCTCCACTCTTTAAAAAAATATACAGTTAACGACTTGCCGTGGAGAAGAGAAATGGATTTTCATTCAAAGATTTTCTTAATATCACGAAGGTGTCTCTTTGATTTAATACCCAGTCCATTGATGGGTTTCTCACATTCTTTATATATATATATATATATATATATATATATATATATATATATATATATATATATATATATATATATAATATATATTCTTCTACCACTCTTTGTAGAAAAGTCATGGTATCCTTTCGACTAGACTGCTTTCTTGTTTCTTTATTTGTATCTGTGGTCTCCTGTTATCCCCGCTGAAAGTACCTAAATAATAACTAATATTCATTTATATCCTCCTTTTTTGCTGTCAAGTGATCTTTAGCATGTTTAACCTTTCGTCATAACTAATGTTTATTAGCTCTGGTGCCACTGTTGTGGCACTGTTTTGGCACCAGCTGGTGCTACACATCTTTGTCGTAGGGAGGTAAGGAGTGGACACCACATACCACACCAAATACATGTTGTAAAAAAGGCTTTCAGCATTTTTTTCCATCGATGTTTGAAAGCTATCTCATAGTTGGTCAGTGTAGGAGATGCGTTGATCAATCTCAATCTGGAAGTTTTTGAAATGTGACTTAATGGATATTTCTTACATGTGATGAAGATAGTGTGTGTATATTCCAGTCTGTGATGATATGAAATTTCACTTCTGTTGGTTTCCATCGGAAAGTTACTTTGGAGAGAGAGTATCTTAGAATATGGGACAGATTTAATCGTTTCGGTGAAACAACGTCAAGATTCAGAAGAAGAAAAAGGCACAATACTCATGACGACGTTCCGGTCCGACTTGGACCATTCACAAATGACTTGGTCCAAGTCGGACCGAAACGTCGTTATAAGTTTCTCTCTGTCTCTATGTGCGGGTCATTTGTGTATCGTCAAAATTCCATCGTTAGAAAAGGTCGACTGCATAAGGCTCCAGTGCCACATGTCACCTGTTCACCATCAGGCAAGACTACTCTAATCCCTAGTTTAGGCTCTTATTGTATACACACTGAGAGCCATACACCTCACAGTGTATATATTCTGTATCAACACACAGGGGTACACAGGGACTCAGGGGTACACAGGGTCCCAGGGGTACACAGGGACTCAGGGGTACACAGGGACTCAGGGATACACAGGGACTCAGGGGTACACAGGGACTTAGGGATACACAGGGACTCAGGGGTACACAGGGACTCAGGGGTACACAGGTTCTCAGGATACACAGGGACTCAGGGGTACACAGAGACTCAGGGGTGCACAGGGACTTAGGGGTACACAGGGACTCAGGGGTACACAGGGACTCGGGGTACACAGAGACTCAGGGGTACACAGGGTTTCAGGATACACAGGGACTCAGGGGTACACAGAGACTCAGGGGTGCACATGGACTTAGGGGTACACAGGGACTCAGGGGTACACAGAGACTCAGGGGTACACAGGATCTCAGGGGTACACAGAGACTCAGGGGTACACAGAGACTCAGGGGTACACAGGGTCTCAGGATACACAGGGACTCAAGGGTACACAGGATCTCAGGGGTACACAGAGACTCAGGGGCACACAGAGACTCAGGGGTACACAGGGTCTCAGGGGTACACAGGGACTCAGGGGTACACAGGGTCACCTTCACTCTGAATATTTACATATAATCACTTAAATATAAAAAGACAATTCGTTTTACTAATCTGGGTCAAGTAAAGTTTATTTTGGCTCACTGTAATAAAAAAAGGGGTAAATAAACAGAGTTTGAGCGAACACAACTGTATCCAAACATCCGCAGTGGCCACAGTATCGACTACAATATACATGAGTTATCGCCAAATAAATCATTCATGCCAAGTAATTTTCTTTTAGTTATTGGGGATATTTTTGGTGTTTTGCATAAATGATGTTGTTTATAAACTCCTCACTGTCAAATTTGTTATGGATGTTTATTAAATTTGAAGCCCTTGCTGGAGTAGCGCCATAATTACAGGTTACGTTCTCCTCAAATATTCTAGTACGTATTACATATTCTAGTATTACATATTCCAATATTACATATTACAGTATTGCATATTCTAGTATTACATATTTCAAGGGAATAATAATCTTCCATACAGAGTATCGAAGTAGAATTGTTTACATTTGTTTCTCATACACAATCCTGAAATATAACGTATTATATTAGTTTCTCCTACAGTATACTTAAATATATATTACAGAAAAGATAAATGCATATTTGTCTCTCCTGCAGAATACATAAATATAATTTATAATCGTATTTCCCTACGTAATACTGTGGGGGTGAGCGGGGAAGAATAGATTGTTGAGAGGAAGGTTATGAGAGGACGAGACAGAATATGTCAAGAAATTCTAGGGTAATATGACATCTCTACTGTGATATATGTACACAGAGGTGTGTGTGTGTGTGTCAGTGTATATACACAGAACGTTGACTATGACCCCTGTTTTAGGCACGGGTGACACGCAGCCTCAACGAGCCTCGTGTAGTCTGGAAGCTTTAATTAAGACCCATTAACCAACCAATAAACTTTGTCGAAAAGACACTCGTTGCGGAGCAAGCTTACATTATCATTGCTCGGTGACAAGCTCCATCGAGTCGTGACCCGTAGAGCTCTTCACATAGACACACGTGTGTCCACAGGTGTAACATCACAGGTGTTACATCACAGGTGTTACATCACAGGTGTTACATCACAGGTGTTACATCACAGGTGTTACATCACAGGTGTTACATCACAGGTGTTACATCACAGGTGTTACATCACAAGTGTTACATCACAGGTGTTACATCACAGGTGTAACACATGAACGCTACTTCATTTGGGTTTAAAGTGCTAAACGAACAACCGACAAAGGGAAATTGTCACCGATATTAAACACTTTCAGTGTACAAGAGTCATCATTGAAACAAAATTGAACCATCAAAGGCTTGTATTACAAAATAATGAATTCATCTGATGATTTTGAGAGTGATGTAGGCGGCTAATGCATAACATACATCAAAGAGGAAGTTCAGGGACAATTCCATATATATATAACGTGTAGTTAAATTATTCCTATTAGCCAGTGCATTTCTTAATTGTAAAATATTCCATGTTGATCCCGAAGCTTTGACCAGAGACCAGCACGGGTTAAACCAGTGATTGATGGTGCCATGGTCTACCATGGTGGTGGTGGTTGATGGTGCTGTGGTCTACCATGGTGGTGCTTGATGGTGTCATGGTCTACCATGGTGGTGCTTGATGGTGCCATGGTCTACCATGGTGGTGGTGGTTGATGGTGCTGTGGTCTACCATGGTGGTGCTTGATGGTGCCATGGTCTACCATGGTGGTGGTTGATGGTGCCATGGTCTACCATGGTGGTGGTGGTTGATGGTGCTGTGGTCTACCATTTTTTGGTGGTGCTTTGTTGGATGGTGCCATGGTTCGTGACCATGGTGGTGCTTGATGGTCCATGGTCTACCATGGTGGTGGTTGATGGTGCCATGGTCTACCATGGTGGTGGTGGTTGATGGTGCTGTGGTCTACCATGGTGGTGCTTGATGGTGCCATGGTCTACCATGGTGGTGCTTGATGGTGCCATGGTCTACCATGGTGGTGGTTGATGGTGCCATGGTCTACCATGGTGGTGGTGGTTGATGGTGCTGTGGTCTACCATGGTGGTGCTTGATGGTGCCATGGTCTACCATGGTGATGGTTGATGGTGCCATGGTCTACCATGGTGGTGGTTGATGGTGCCATGGTCTACCATGGTGGTGGTGGTTGATGGTGCCATGGTCTACTATGGTGGTGGTTGATGGTGCCATGGTCTACTATGGTGGTGGTTGATGGTGCCATGGTCTACCATGGTGGTGGTGATTGATGGTGCTATGGTCAACCATGGTGATGGTGATCGCTGCTACCATGGTCCACCACTGGACCACCACAGTGCTGGTGGTCGCTGCTCCCATGGTCCACCACTGGACCACCACACGTTCCTACACAACATTTAACTACGTAACATTCTTAACATAACTCTCAACGTCTATTTCTTAACGTTTAATTTAACACAGTTTCGTTAAATTAAGATAAAAAATAAAATAAAAAGTAAACAAAACAAAAAAGAAGAAACGTTGTTTCAATAGAGTACAGAATATAATTGTCAGCGGAGTAATTGAGATATACAAAGAGTTTTATAGAAATCCCCTTATATGCAAAGCATTTCGGTCAGTATGCCGCTATTCAATTAAATATATATATATATATATATATATATATATATATATATATATATATATATATATATAGTCTGACCTTCCCTACTCAATGAAATACTTAATTCTCAGAGAGACTAACTCCATACATAGTTTCAGCAGTGGGTATGACGGGATCTCGAGAGGCAAGGAATTAATGATTCCACTGACTGTGATTTAAGATGCCTGGCCAGGAGCTGAGAGTCGACTCGCGCAAAGACAGATATGGGAGAGCACTACCCTCATAGCTAAATGTGATATAAATACCTGTAGGTCACGTGTAACGCGTTATTTGTTTTGTCTTTGTTCCGTGACGTATAGATACTTGTCTCTGTTACTTGACGTAATGATACTTGTTTTGTCTTTGTTCCGTGACGTATAGATACTTGTCTTTTGTCAACAACGATATTCCTGTCCCCCCAAAAATTATTTCCATGCAACGTAACTAATTCCATTTGCTGAACCCCGCCAATAGAGGATAATACTGTTATTGTTATTCCCGATGATATTCCTTTCAAATCGTATTGGACGTAATCTTTGTCATGTGGGAATATTGCTTCAGCTGATGAATATTTCTGTTAATTGAGAATATCTTTTCATTGTTGCCAGCTAGGAGCTTTTAACTATATATATATATATATATATATATATATATATATATATATATATATATATCAGTATATATATATATATATATATCCTTCATATATATATATATATATATATATATATATATATATATATATATATATATATATATATATATTATTAACACATCGGCCGATTCCCACCAAGGCAGGGTGGCCCGAAAAGAAAAACTTTCATCATCATTCACTTAATCACTGTCTTGCCAGAGGGTGCTTTACACTACAGTTATAAAACTGCAACACTAACACCCCTCCTTCAGAGTGCAGACACTGTACTTCCCATCTCCAGGACTCAAGTCCGGCCTGCCGGTTTCCTGAATATATATATATATATATATATATATATATATATATATATATATATATATATATATATATATACAGTGGACCCCGGTTTTCGTACTGCTCCCAATTCGAACAATTATATAAGTGTATTTTTGTAAGTGCTTTTGTAAGTGTATTTTTGGGGGTCTAAAAGGACTAATCTAATTTACATTATTCCTTATGGGAACAAATTCGTTTGGTAACGGCACTTGAAAAGCATTCTGGAACGAAAAATTACGTAAACCTGGGGTCCACTGTATATATATATATATATATATATATATATATATATATATATATATATATATATATATATATATATATATATATATATATATACAGGTGATATCAAAATATGCAAGACAACCACTATGAAAAAATGAGGAATTCCAAGCGCTTTCGTGACTACTCACATTATCAAGGAACTATTTTTCATAGTGGTTGTCTTGCATTATATATATATATATATATATATATATATATATATATATATATATATATATATATATATATATATATATATATATATATATATATATATATATATATATATATATATATATATATATCCTCTTAATTTTAACTTATATACAAACATATATCGTCGTGAAAAGACTGGACTTCCGCTGACTTTACACGAGGGATAATGAAATAGTCTACGGACTCTCCCTACCCCGTCAAGTTGGTGAACAACCATCTCCTGGACTTTACCTGGAGAGAATTCCAGGGGTCAACGACCCTGCGGCCCGGTCTGTGACCAGGCCTCATGTTGGACCAGAGCCTGATCAACCAGGCTGTTACTGCTGGCCGCACGTAGTCCAACGTACGAACCACAGCCTGGCTGGTCAGGTACCGACTTTAGGTGCCTGTCCAGTGCCTGCTTGAAGACAGCCAGGGGTTTGTTGGTAATCCCCCTGATGTATGCTGGGAGGCAGTTGAACAATCTTGGGCCCCTGACACTTATTGTGTTGTCCCTCAACGTGCTAGTGGCACCCCTGCTCTTCATTGGGGGGATGTTACATCGCCTGCCGAGTCTTTTGCTTTCGTAGGGAGTGATTTTTGTGTGCAAGTTTGGTACTAAGCCCTCGAGAATTTTCCATGTGTATATAATAATGTATCTCTCCCGCCTGCGTTCTAGAGTGTACAGGTTTAGGAACTCTTCTTACTCTTCTTACCTGAAAATAGCGCGTCCACAGAAATCTCTCCAGAAGTCTGTTAATGGGGTTTAAGGCTGCGTGTCTCTTCTCCAGCAACAGTTAAGAATACTTTTATCCTTAAAATAGGGTTTACAGTAAACTCACGGTGTATATACACTGAGATACACACCTCTCAGGGTATATACACTGAGAGAGACACACCTCTCAGGGTATATACACTGAGAGAGACACACCTCTCAGGGTATATACACTGAGAGAGACACACCTCTCAGGGTATATATCCTGTGACAGCAAGGTGTAAATACCACCGAGGTATATTCGAAAAAAAACACTAGCAGATATTAAGTATCTGTAAATACCATCGTCTTACAAATACCATAGTGTTATAAATACTATGGTATTTATAACACCATGGTAAATACCAGGGTGTTGTAAATATCATGATTATAAATACCATGGTTATAAATACCATGGTACTGTAAATATGGTATTGTAAATATCATGGTGCTGTAAATGTCATGGTGCTGTAAATATCATAGTATTGTAAATATCATGGTACTTAGATATCATGGTATTGTAAATGTCATGTCGCCAACCCCCTGGGTTGCGTCACGTCACTCTACAGTACAATGACAGCGTCATCATCACGTCACTCTACAGTACAATGACAGCGTCATCATCACGTCACCCTACAGTACAATGACAGTGTCATCATCACGTCACTCTACAGTACAATGACACCGTCATCATCACGTCACCCTACAGTACAATGACACCGTCATCATCACGTCACTCTACAGTACAATGACACCGTCATCATCACGTCACTCTACAGTACAATGACACCGTCATCATCACGTCACTATACAGTACAATGACAGCGTCATCATCACGTCACTCTACAGTACAATGACAGCGTCATCATCACGTCACTCTACAGTACAATGACAGCGTCATCATCACGTCACTCTACAGTACAATGACACCGTCATCATCACGTCACTCTACAGTACAATGACAGCGTCATCATCACGTCACCCTACAGTACAATGACAGTGTCATCATCACGTCACTCTACAGTACAATGACAGGTCATCATCACGTCACTCTACAGTACAATGACAGGTCATCATCACGTCACTCTACAGTACAATGACAGCGTCATCATCACGTCACCCTACAGTACAATGACAGTGTCATCATCACGTCACTCTACAGTACAATGACAGTGTCATCATCACGTCACTCTACAGTACAATGACAGTGTCATCATCACGTCACTCTACAGTACAATGACAACGTCATCATCACGTCACTCTACAGTACAATGACACCGTCATCATCCCGTCATCATACAGTACAATGACAGCGTCATCATCACGTCACTCTACAGTACAATGACAGCGTCATCATCACGTCTCTCTACAGTACAATGACACCGTCATCATCACGTCACCCTACAGTACAATGACAGCGTCATCATCACGTCACCCTACAGTACAATGACAGCGTCATCATCACGTCACCCTACAGTACAATGACAGCGTCATCATCACGTCACTCTACAGTACAATGACACCGTCATCATCACGTCACCCTACAGTACAATGACAGCGTCATCATCACGTCACCCTACAGTACAATGACAGCGTCATTATCACGTCACTCTACAGTACAATGACACCGTCATCATCACGTCTCCCTACAGTACAATGACAGCGTCATCACGTCACTACAGTACAATGACAGCGTCATCATCACGTCACTCTACAGTACAATGACACCGTCATCATCACGTCACTCTACAGTACAATGACAGCGTCATCATCACGTCTCTACAGTACAATGACACCGTCATCACGTCACTACAGTACAATGACAGCGTCATCATCACGTCACTCTACAGTACAATGACACCGTCATCATCACGTCACTCTACAGTACAATGACAGCGTCATCATCACGTCACTCTACAGTACAATGACACCGTCATCATCACGTCACTCTACAGTACAATGACAGCGTCATCATCACGTCACCCTACAGTACAATGACAGCGTCATCATCACGTCACTCTACAGTACAATGACAGCGTCATCATCACGTCACCCTACAGTACAATGACAGCGTCATCATCACGTCACCCTACAGTACAATGACAGCGTCATCATCACGTCACCCTACAGTACAATGACAGTGTCATCATCACGTCACCCTACAGTACAATGACAGCGTCATCATCACGTCACCCTACAGTACAATGACAGCGTCATCATCACGTCACCCTACAGTACAATGACACCGTCATCATCACGTCATTCTACAGTACAATGACAGCGTCATCATCCATCAATTAAATTCTGCATATAAATTGCTTCTGGAATTAATAAACACTTTAATTATATAATTTCAATGCGTTGCGCAAATGTTCATCTATCCTGATCTATCACGCATGAAGGGCACTCAAAGGAACGTATATACACAGTATGTACACTGAGAGGTGTATGTCTCAGTGTATATACACTGAGAGGTGTATGTCTCAGTGTATATACACTGAGATATAAGTAGTAGACTTTTCAGCAGAGCTCCTCAAAATGGCGGCGGTCACACCTAGGTGTGAAATTGAGGTCTGAAAATTTTCACACATAGGTGTTAATGACCCTTCCCCCCTTCCCACCTATGTGCTAATGACCCTCCGGCATCCCCCATGGCCCCCCGCACGCCCCATGAATTCCCCCCGGCCCCACGCCCACTGCCCCCGCCCGCGCCCCCCACTTCCGGTTCCGCTTTCTGATGCCACCTTCCATCTGAGCTCTCCCCTCCTCCCCCTTTTTTTCAAATTTTCAATTTTTTTCGAATATTTCATTTTTCTCGAATATTTCATTTTTGAAGGTACCCCCCCCCCCTCCTATGAGTGGTAACATTAAAAAAAAATTGAGTTTTACCTACTTTTTCCAAAATTTCGAATTTTCCCTTTACCTCTCCATATCCTTGGATCAAGATTTACAGGGTTGCCAAATTTACCCCTTTTTTTGACAATAACACCAATTTTTTTACTTTACCCCTATGGGGCATGGTAAGACCCTCAGATCAAGACCTCCATCTCCTTGGAACAAGTTTTGAGTACCCGCATATGGGTAATATTATTTCCTCTCTTTATGTAAATTGAACTAAAAATGCCCCCTACGGGTACCCCTTAAAATTTCTCGATATCAATAATACAAAAAGATTGGGGTCTCCCCTACATTAGTACAAGAGAGGTGTGAGGTCACACCCCACCAGTGACGTCACTGGGTCGCCAACAATCAAGCGAGCCCAGGTGGGGTGTGACGTCACTGGTGATCACATACGTGTCAATTGATAAAGTGTATATCCACCCTATGTTCATGTATTTTTGTGTTCATGTTATATCTGAGTTGGAGGTGAGTGTGATCATAGAATTAGTGATCTTGGTTAGAGTGTTTTGAGGGAATGTGTGTGTGTGTGTGTGTATGTGTGTGTGTGTGTGTGTGTGTGTGTGTGTGTGTGTGTGTGTGTGTGTGTGTGTGTTTGTGTGTATAAAAAAATGAGTGTAATAGTGAGTTGAGATGAGCGTTCTTAGATATTGGTAAACGTGATATGGATTTGGTGTCCGTGATTTTTGTGTGAATGTTTATAAAATGAGTGATTTCTGTGATCTTAGTGGTTTTGAGCTGGGTGTACTTAGATAATGGTTTTGAGATGAGTGTGATCATAGAATTTGGTAATTGTCTTGGTTATAGTGATTTGAAGGGATATGTATAAAAAATGGTGTTAGTTCGTGATGGTGTTTTTGGGTGTATTCGAAGTTGATTTTGGTAGTGTTCAATGGTGTTTTGGTAGTGTTGTTGAAGATGATCAAATGATGTATAAGAGTGTTTTGCTGGTGTTCAATGGTGTTTTGGGAGAATTCAAAGGTGTTTGATATGTGTTTGTTCTGTTTTTGTCTATATTATTGAGATGAGGAAGGTTGGTGATAGTAAGATCACAGATTGAACTCACACCTCCTCGCTAGCAGCTGTCTTGAGATGCAGGTGTGTGTGTGTGTGTGTGTACTCACATAGTTGTGGTTGCAGGGGTCGAGTCACAGCTCATGTGTGTGTGTGTGTGTGTTGTTGTTGGACTTGTATAGCATGGCGCATTAGTGTACATGATTTTTTTGATGAATTAGTAAAAACGGGGGGAAAAAAATGTGGGTGATGAGGGTATTATTGGGACAAGTGAAATTAAGGGTGAATAAGAGATTATAAGTTGTAAGTGTTGTGGGAGTTTGTGGTTGATGTTGGGGGCTTGGGATGAGGTATGTATCGAGAACCTGTTTTTTTTGTGTGTGAATTTTAATGAAATAATGTGGATTTTGCATAGATTTTAATAAAAATACAAAATGGTGTTTTTTGGTAGTATTCAGTGGTGTTTTGAGAGTATTCAATGGTGTTTTGGGGTATTCAGTGGTGTTTTGGGGGTATTCAGTGGTGTTTTGGGGGTATTCAATGGTGTTTTGGGAGCATTCAGTGGTGTTTTGGGAGTATTCAGTGGTGTTTTGGGAGTATTCACTGGTGTTTTGGGAGTATTCACTGGTGTTTTGGGAGTATTCAGTGGTGTTTTGGTGGTGTTCAATGGTATTTTGGGGGAATGTGTATAAATGTGTGATATTTTAGTGGTCATAGTGGTTTTGAGATGAGTGATCTCAGTAATAGTGTTTTCGGTTAGAGTGTTTTGAGAGAATGTGTATAAAATGTGTGATATTGTGTGTGTGTACTCACCTATTTGTACTCACCTATTTGTGGTTGCAGGGGTCGAGTCATAGCTCCTGGCCCCGCCTCTTCACTGATTGCTACTAGGTCCTCTCTCTCCCTGCTCCATGAGCTTTATCAAACCTAGTCTTAAAACTATGTATGGTTCCTGCCTCCACTATGTCACTTTCCAAGCTATTCCACTTCCTGACAACTCTATGACTGAAGAAATACTTCGTAACATCCCTTTGACTCATAGGAGTCTTCAACTTCCAATTGTTTCTGTGTCCCCTCTCTGGAACATCTTGTCTCTGTCCACCTTATCTATTCCTCGCAGTATTTTATATGTCGTTATCATGTCTCCCCTAACCCTCCTGTCCTCTAGTGTCGTCAGGCCGATTTCCCTTAACCTTTCTTCGTAGGACAATCCCCTTAGCTCTGGGACTGGTCTTGTTGCAAACCTTTGCACTTTCTCTAATTTCTTGACGTGCTTGACCAGGTGTGGGTTCCAAACTGGTGCTGCATACTCCAGTATGGGCCTGACGTATATGGTATACAGAGTCTTGAATGATTCCTTGGTGAGGTATTGGAACGCTATTCTTAGGTTTGCCAGCCGCCCGTATGCTGCAGCAGTTATCTGATTGATGTGTGCCTCAGGAGATGTGCTCGGTATTATACTCACCCCAAGATCTTTTTCTTTGAGTGAGGTTTGCAGTCTTTGGCCACCTAGACTATACTCTGTCTGCGGTCTTCTTTGCCCTTCCCCGATATTCATGACTTTACATTTGGCAGGGTTAAATTCAAGGAGCAGTTACTGGACCAGGCTTGCAGCCTGTCCAGGTCTCTTTGTATTCCTGCCTGATCCTCGACTGATTTGATTCTTCTCATTAACTTCACATCATCTGCAAACAGGGACACTTCTGAGTCTATCCCTTCCGTTATGTCATTCACATATACCAAAAACAGTACAGGTCCTAGGACTGACCCTTGTGGAACTCCACTCGTCACAGGTGCCCACTCTGACATCTCGTCACGTACCATGACTCGTTGTTGCCTCCCTGTCAGATATTCTCTGATCCATTGCAGTGCTTTTCCTGTTACGTGTGCCTGATCCTCTAGCTTTTGCATTAATCTCTTGTGAGGAACTGTGTCGAACGCCTTCTTGCAGTCCAAAAATGCAGTCTATCCACCCTCTCTCTCGTGTCTTACTTCTGTTACCTTGTCATAAAACTGCAGTAGGTTTGTGACACAGGATTTTCCTTCCTGAAACCATGCTGGTTGTCGTTTATAAGCTTGTGTCTTTCTAGGTGCTCCACCATTCTCCTCCTGATGATCTTCTCCATGACTTTGCATACTATACACGTCAGTGACACAGGTCTGTAGTTTAATGCCTCGTGTCTGTCTCCTTTCTTAAAAATTGGGACTACATTTGCCATCTTCCACGCCTCAGGTAGTTGCCCAGTTTCAATGGATGTGTTGAAGATTTGTGTTAGTGGCACACACAACATCTCTGCTCCTCTCTAAGGACCCACGGAGAAATGTTGTCCGGTCCCACCGCTTTTGAGGTATCGAGTTCACATAGCAGCTTCTTCACCTCCTCCTCGGTTGTGTGTATTTCATCCAGCACTTGTTGGTATACCTCCCTATTCTGAATTCCTGGAGTCCTTCCTGTCTCCTGTGTAAATACTTCTTCAAATCTCATGTTGAGCTCCTCACATACCTCTTGGTCGTTTATTGTGAACTCCCCACCTTCCTTTCTCAGCCTGATTACCTGGTCCTTGACTGTTGTTTTCCTCCTGATGTGGCTATACAGCAGCTTCGGGTCAGACTTGACTTTTGATGCTATATCATTTTCATATTGTCGCTGAGCCTCCTTCTTACCTGTGCATATTCGTTTCTGGCTCTTCGGCTAATCTCTTTATTTTCCTGGGTCCTTTGTCTTCTGTACTTTTTCCATTCTCTATTACACTTACTTTTTGCCTCCCTACACCTCTGGGTGAACCAAGGACTCGTTCTGGTCTTCCCATTACTTCTGTTTCCTTGGGGACAAACCTCTCCTCTGCCTCTTTGCATTTGGTTGTCACATATTCCATCATTTCTTTTACTGGTTTTCCTGCCAATTCTCTCTCCCACTGAACGTCTTGTAGGAAGTTCCTCATGCCTGTGTAGTCCCCCTTTGTAGTTTCGTTTCTCCCTTCCTATTCCTGCTCCCTCTCCACTTGTAGCTCAACTATATAATCAAAACACAGAACCAAATGATCACTAGCTCCAAGGGGCCTTTCATACGTGATATCCTCGATGTCCGAACTACTCAAGGTGAATACTAGGTCGAGTCTTGCTGGATCATCCCCACCTCTCTCTCTGGTAGTGTCTCTAACATGTTGATGCATGAGGTTTTCCAGTACCACATCCATCATCTTGGCTCTCCATGATTCAGGACCCCCATGGGGCTCCAGGTTTTCCCAATCAATCTCTTTGTGATTGAAATCATCCATAACTATAACTTTGCCCATGCCGGCTACCTGCTAGTGGCTCCTGCTCGTTGCCTGCGACTTTGGCCCAGTTCTGTGGGGTAATTACAGCAATTACCACCTATGGCCCTCAGACTGAATGTCCTCTATTATCCTTCACCCATTCCATCCATTCCTTCCACTTCCTCAAATCCCCACCTGTTCTTAATGAGCAGTGCAACTCCTCCTCCCCTCTGCTCCCTCTATCTTTCCTGAGGATTTGATATCCGGTGGAAAGATTGCATCTGTTATCATTCTGGTGAGTTTCGTTTCTGTGAGTGCTATTATGTCTGGGGATGTCTCCTTTATTCTTTCATGCCACTCCTCACATTTATTTGTTATACCATCTGCATTTGTATACCAAACCTTTAACTTCTTTTCTAAAACCGTAGTCTGGGGGGTATGTTGGGGTTGGGAAAGTGGGAGATCTGATGGGGAACTATGGGTGGTTGGTGTGAAGGTGGAGTTTGTAATGAGGTGGGTGGAATCATTGGGTATGGCATGTGTGTTTTGGGTTAGGTTGTTTGGTTGCATTGGGGTTGTCCAGGTTGGGGAACATCTGAAGGTGGTTGTGTTAGAGCTTCCTCCTGAGTCTGGGTTCTCCTGTCCATCTCTCTTTCCTCCTTTTGTCTCTGTACCCTCTCTTTCAGTTTCTGTCTTTCTTCCCGTGTTCTGTCGCGGTCGAGATACACCCTCCGGTACTCTGACATATCCCTTAGTCTTGCTTTCTCCTGCAGGATCCTGCAGGATCCTGTGTGTGTGTGTGTGTGTGTATGCATGTGTGGGTTATGAGTGAGATGAGGTATGTTGGTGGTAGTGAGGTCACAGAGCGACCTCACGCCGTCTGGAGATACAGGTGTTGTGTCGGCGTTAGTAAGCAGTAGATGTCTTGACTTGAGTGTGGGCTGGTGTAGACTTGAGTGTGGGCTGGTGTAGACTTGAGTGTGGGCTGGTGTAGACTTGAGTGTGGGCTGGTGTAGACTTGAGTGTGAGCTGGTGTAGAGAGTGGACGTTATACAATGTTGTGGTTATTATAACATCTGAAAATTTGTCGTATTAATGAAATTAAGGTCTTAAATCGTGGTATGTAAAAAACTTGTGAAATGTTGTGGATATTAAAACGTTTGAAAATTTGTTGTATTAGAGACTTTTCTGATGAATTAGTAAAAAAAAATATTGTGACTTGAGAAAAAATTGATGGAAAGAGTCGAACTTTTCATCCTGTTACCCGAAAACAAGGAAAATGTATATGAAAATTGTATTGTATTGCCCGTATCGGGACTTTTTATTGTATTACCAGAAATTTCTTGTTACCGAAAGAGTGGAAAATAAATGAAGAAAAAAAATGTGTATTAGTGTTATTCTGTGTTTACTTCATTTAACTTAAAAAGAGAAAATAATATTAGCCATAGGGTGGATATACACTTTATCAATTGACACGTATGTGATCATCAGTGACGTCACACCCCACCTGGGCTCGCTTGATTGTTGGCGACCCAGTGACGTCACTGGTGGAGTGTGACCTCACACCTCTCTTGTACTAATGTAGGGGAGACCCCAATCTTTTTGTATGTATTATTGATATCGAGAAATTTTAAGGGGTACCCGTAGGGGGCATTTTTAGTTCAATTTACATAAAGAGAGGAAATAATATTACCCATATGGGGGTACTCAAAACTTGTTTCAAAGAGATGGAGGTTTTGATCTGAGGGTCTTACTATGCCCCATAGGGGTAAAGTAAAAAATTTGGTGTCATTGTTGAAAAAGGGTAAAAGTCAAAATTCGGAAAATAAAATATTTTCAACATTCTCAAAAAAGGGGTAAATTTGGCAACCCTGTAAATCTTGATCCAAGGATATGGAGAGGTAAAGGGAAAATTCGAAATTTTGGAAAAGGTAAGTAAAACTCAAATTTTTTTTAAATGTTACCACTCATAGGAAGGGAGAGGGGTACCTTCAAAAATGAAATATTCGAAAAAAATCGAAAATTTGAAAAATAAATGAAAATTCGAAAAAAATGGAGGAGGGGGGAGCTCAGATGGAAGGTGGCATCAGAAAGCGGAACAGGAAGTGAGGGGCGCGGGCGTGGTGGGCGCGGGCGAGGTGAGTGGGCGTGGGGGAGGGGGGTTCGTGGGGCATGGGGGGCGGGGCCGGAGGGTCATTAGCACATAGGTGTGAAGGGGGAAGGGTCAGTAACACCTATGTGTGAAAATTTTCACACCTCAATTTCACACCTAGGTGTGACCGCCGCCATTTTGAGGAGCTCTGCTGAAAAGTCTACTACTGACATACATCTCAAATCCCTATTTTAGGGATTTGAGTGTTCTTGACATGCAGCTTTAATGACCCTAGTGTAGTAGATAGGCGTCAAACCCCCCATTAACCAATGACGTGTAGATTCTCCCATAAATAATACTGCCAATACCTTATATGCTAAGTTATTCTTTTGTGGTCATTTCTTCTTTTATTTGAGTAAAAAAAATATACATGTGCTTTACAAAACAATCTTGCAGTCTTAGCTTATTAAGCAACGATCTCTTGAAAAAAAAGGAACTTGAAAACAATCATTCGCAAGAGGGTTTGTAATCATTCCTCCCACTCCATATTCAAGGAATATTTCCTTGAATATTCCTTGAATATTTCCAAAAATATTCATTGAAAATTTGGGAAAATATTCCTTGAATATTTCCTAGAATATCCCTTGGATATTTCCTAGAATATTCCTTGGATATTTCCTAGAATATTCCTTGGATATTCCTTGACTAAAACACCTGCACAGCCCTGGTTTGAACTAGCTTTCCAAATTATTATTATTATTATAGAAAATATTCAAGGGATATTCTAGAAAATACAGTGAACCCTCGGTTTTCGTTTAAAATTCTTTCCAGAATGCTGTTTGAGTGCCGTTACCGAACGAATTTGTTCCCATAAAGACAAATGTAAATAAGATTAGTCATTTCAGACCCCCAAAAATACACTTACAAAAGCACTTACGAAAATACACTTACATAATTGTTCGAGTTTCGAGGTGAACGAAAACCGAGGGTCCACTGTATTACGTGAATACTGTAGAAAATATTCAAAGAAATATTCTAGGAAGTATTCAAGGAATATTCTAGGAAATATTCAAGGAATATTCTAGGAAATATTCAAGGAATATTCAAGGAATATTCCCAGCATGGTTGAAACATTTAAGATCACGTGACTCTCTCTCTACACTTCATCACTTAGGCTGTTGTTAGCTCACTAATTCTTCATTATTTATTCTAAAAAAATGAAAAAAAGGCATATTTTTCCACCCATTCAGGTTAAAATATTTAAATTTAAAAAAAGTTCAGGTGACAATATAAATAACAAATCCACACACACACACACACAGACTCAGATGAATCACAGGAATGTTAGGAAGTATTTCTTCAGTTACAGAGTTGTCAGAAAGTGGAATAGTTTGGAAAGTGATGCAATGGAGGCCGGACCTATACATAGCTTTAAGAGGAGGTATGATAAAGCTCATGGAGCAGGGAGAGTCACCTAGTAGTGACCAGTGAAGAGGCGAGACCAGGAGCTGTGAGTCGACCCCTGCAACCACAACTAGGTGAGTACACACACAAACACACCCACCCACACAAAAGATCTCTGAAGGGAGAGTGAGTCCGCGACTTTAAGCGTGTCACACTGGCCTCAAGAACAGCTTGGTGGCACGCTTAAATGGCTCTAGCAATGGTTCGGTGGCACGCTTAAATGTTTTAGCGTGTTGTTGGTTATTTACAAGAGTGTGGAGCCTGATAGGCCGGCGGGGACACGTTACACAGCCAGATGCGTATCTTGTGAGACCAGCCTCCACGCCCGCTTTAAATATACGGGGGCGTTTATACACTGCACTTAGGGGGCGAAGTGACGGTAAGAGCAGGCGGGTTATGGGCTCTACCACCGCCTGAGAATACCAGGTTAATCCACCGGCAACATCCGCTTTTATTGTTGATGCTCACTTTTAATGGAGTCTTCCCTTGTTAATGGAATAATATTGCAACCATTTTCCCCCTCTAGAGTACACTCTGTCATTGCAAAGGTCTTTCACTCTAATATCAGCAACAAATGTTCCCTTCTAGATCAAGTAGCAATCTCTTTCACTCTAGATCAAGTAGCAATCTTACACTCTACATCAAGTAGCAATCTCTTTCACTCTAGAGCAAGTAGCAATCTTACACTCTACATCAAGTAGCAATCTTAAACTCTACATCAAGTAGCAATCTCTTTCACTCTAGATCAAGTAGCAATCTCTCACTCTAAATCAAGTAGCAATTTCTTTTACTCTCGATCAAGTAGCAATCTCTCACTCTACATCAAGTAGCAATCTCTTTCACTCTACATCAAGTAGCAATTTCTTTCACTCTAGATAAAGTAGCAATCTCTCACTCTACATCAAGTAGCAATTTCTTTCACTCTACATCAAGTAGCAATTTCTTTCACTCTACATCAAGTAGCAATCTCTCACTCTACATCAAGTAGCAATTTATTTCACTCTACATCAAGTAGCAATCTCTTTCACTCTACATCAAGTAGCAATTTCTTTCACTCTACATCAAGTAGCAATTTCTTTCACTTTACATCAAGTAGCAATTTCTTTCACTCTACATCAAGTAGCAATCTCTTTCACTCTACATCAAGTAGCAATTTCTTTCACTCTACATCAAGTAGCAATCTTTCACTCTACATCAAGTAGCAATTTCTTTCACTCTACATCAAGTAGCAATCTTTCACTCTACATCAAATAGCAATCCCTTTCACTCTACATCAAGTAGCAATCTTTCACTCTACATCAAGTAGCAATCTCTTTCACTCTACATCAAGTAGCAATCTCTTTCACTCTACATCAAGTAGCAATTTATTTCACTCTAGATCAAGTAGCAATCTCTCACTCTACATCAAGTAGCAATTTCTTTCACTCTAGATCAAGTAGCAATCTCTTTCACTCTACATCAAGTAGCAATTTCTTTCACTCTAGATCAAGTAGCAATCTCTTTCACTCTACACCAAGTAGCAATTTCGTTCACTCTAGAACAAGTAGCAATCTCTTTCACTCTACATCAAGTAGCAATTTCTTTCACTCTAGATCAAGTAGCAATCTCTCACTCTACATCAAGTAGCAATTTCTTTCACTCTACATCAAGTAGCAATATCTTTCACTCTACATCAAGTAGCAATCTCTTTCACTCTAGATCAAGTAGCAATATCTTTCACTCTACATCAAGTAGCAATTTCTTTCACTCTAGATCAAGTAGCAATCTCTCACTCTACATCAAGTAGCAATCTTTCACTCTGCATCAAGTAGCAATCTCTTTCACTCTAGATCAAGTAGCAATCTCTTTCACTCTACATCAAGTAGCAATTTCTTTCACTCTAGATCAAGTAGCAATCTCTCACTCTACATCAAGTAGCAATTTCTTTCACTTTAGATCAAGTAGCAATCTTTCACTCTGCATCAAGTAGCAATATCTTTCACTCTACATCAAGTAGCAATTTATTTCACTCTACATCAAGTAGCAATCTCTTTCACTCTAGATCAAGTAGTAATCTCTCACTCTACATCAAGTAGCAATTTATTTCACTCTAGATCAAGTAGCAATTTCTTTCACTCTAGATCAAGTAGCAATTTCTTTCACTCTACATCAAGTAGCAATCTCTCACTCTACATCAAGTAGCAATTTCTTTCACTCTGGCACAACGAGAAATTTTCCCCGTAACACAAAGGGAATAATTTTTTTTTCACTGCAACAAAGAAAAACTTCTCTGTTGCAAAGAAAAAAACTTCCTCACTGTAGCAACGGGAAAACTCTTTCACTGTAAGCAACGGGAAAACTTCTTTCACTGAAGCAACGGAAAACTCTTTCACTGTAAGCAAGGAAAACTCTTTCACTGTAGGCAACGGGAAAACTCTTTCACTGTAAGGCAACGGGAAAACTCTTTCACTGTAAGGCAACGGGAAAACTCTTTCACTGTAAGGCAACGGGAAAACTCTTTCACTGTAAGGCAACGGGAAAACTCTTTCACTGTAAGGCAACGGGAAAACTCTTTCACTGTAAGGCAACGGGAACCTGGTTCTCTGTGTTACAGGGTAACACAGTCGTTTAAAACTATTTAAAGATATGGGAAATTGTGTAGGATTTTAGACTCGTTGGTCTGGACTTTGAGAATCGATTCCAAAGATGCTATGGTAGAGGAATTTCCAGATTGAATCCCTTCATGGCGAAGGGAATGTCTTGGTGCTACTGAAGGGCTCTTGATCTAAAGAGCTGTGCCTTGATGCTACTGAAGGGCTCTTGATCTAAGGGGTTGAGTCACCCGCCCTTACCTTCATTACATCAATCCTGCTTTCCTGTCATTCCCCTGTGTGAGCTCTACGGTTATAGAGCTTTGCCCTGCACACAGCAAGCTCTCTCGCAAACCTACTTTATAAAAAGCATTTGTTTATTATACATCCGAAATTTCGTAACCGGTGAAAAAGACCTTCGCAGGTCGTATGATTCATTTATTCTCAATGTCTACTGTCAATTGCATTTAAAAAATATATCACAGCTTTCAGAAACGCTTTATTAGAGAGGTCACAGTATAGAAATTATAACAGACTCGTTAAAGAGAATATGAGAAGAGAATATAATTAAAAGGGAAGTTAGAAGAGAAAGAGAGAGGTGCACTTCTTGGGGGGGAAAAGATGGGTAAACAAGATTAAAACTTGTAGCCGGGACACAGGAAGATCTTAATAAAATCAGTGATGGAATTCTTTGAGGATCTCTTCTCGCTGGTCGTGTAGTGTCTGTCACCTTGTGACAGCAGTCGACTCTAGTATCCCAGCTTAAACCTCAAGTTGTCTTTGTAACTTGTCAGGGGGATATAGGAAGAACCTTACCTCTCTTTGATATACCTCTGATGAGTTCTGAGAGTTTTTCTACTTCCGGTCTTGGGCCAGGATCTTTTGGTGTTTGGTGAACCAGGCTGTTACTGGTGGTGGCTCATCTGGCCCACATATCCATCACAGCCAGGTTGACCTGGCACCTGGTGAAGATGTTTGTCTAGTTTCCTCTTGAAGACTTCTACACCTTATAGTAGGCGAGTATCTGTAGCCTGTCAGGAGACGATAATAATAATAATAATAATAATAATAATAATAATAATAATAATAATAATAATAATAATAATAATAATAATAATAATAATAATAATAATAATAATTATAATAATAATAATAATAATCGTGCCATCGTTCGCTCAAACTCTCCACACAGTCTGCTAAATTTCTCTTCCCTACACTGATGTAATTATTCTAATTGAATTAACCGCCGCCTCTTTACTCTTCCCTCTTCCCTTTAACTACTGTCTTGTCCGTATGTACAGACCTGTACTGTACTTGTTTGTGGCTCTCCAGTCTTCACTTACCGTTGTTACATGTTCTGCACTGGACTATCTAATTTCCGTTTGTAATCCTCAAAGAAACTGTGTGTGTGTGTGTGTGTGTGTGTGTGTGTGCGTGTGTGTGTGTGTGTGTGTGACAGTTTTTGTGACCTTTAATGCGGCTTTTCACTGATACACTTAAGTTTTTTACTTATAAAATTATATTTTAAATTAGGCATCAAAAAAGTATATAAGTAAACAAGTCCTTAAAATAGTGGCAATAAAATAATTTTTTTTAATAAATACGAAATAATGAGAAATGAAATTAGCAACATTAATCTTCAGATGCTTCAAGACACATCAAATATTTATATGGGGAAACGTTTCACACACGTGAGCGAAAGGGCTTCATATTTTTTTGGGGGGCCTCTCAAAACAGTGAATTTTCTCACAGCATATAAACCCCTCAACGAGGTTTATTAGTGTTTTCGTAAGAGCAGTGAGAAGTTAGAGAAACTGCTGGTGAGAGCGCCTCTCCCTCCCTATGCTGAGGCATAAATATTAGACAGCCATTATGCATGTGCGAACCAGCCTTTCAATGTGTCTAGCTGCAGCGAAATATATTCTCTAATTTACATGAGGCTACAAAGTAGCTTCTAGTAAATATACTTGAGAATTTTTAAGTGGGCCATGATTTTCAAGTGCGCCTGCACGCTTGTTGATTTACAAGCACCTATAAAGTACTCACGAGACCTGTAATTTTGAGGTGTTCGTGACTGTCACGCTGGAACCAGATGATACCAGTGTTTCCTGTAGCTATCTCTTTTGATCAACAGCTCTTACTGTTCTACCAGATGATACCACTGTTTCCTGTAGCTATCTGTTTTGATCAACAGCTGTTACTGTTCTTGCAGCTGTCAGTAGTACTTCCTTAAGCTCGAATTTTATCGGGTCACACCTTCTATTGCCAAACAAGCTCCCTCCTGTCTTACCAGTTCCCTCCTGTCTTACCAGTTACCACCTGTCGCACCAGTTACCACCTGTCGCACCAGTTACCACCTGTCGCACCAGTTACCACCTGTCGCACCAGCCGCCCTCAGTCTACCGTGGCACGCTGGCTAATATGTCTCCACGCTCGCTAGTTATAATTTTCTTCCCACCAATAAAATATCCTCGGAAATAATTACTGATCCAGGACACGTACAAAACATTTTTTTTTTTATTAAAAACAATAAAATGGCGAGTTGATCTTGTCACATTGACTGCCTCAGTGTGGTTGATGGATATATTCTCACTTTTCTAGCTCAGGGGGAGATATTCCCTCCATTCTGCCTCATGACGGAGGTATCCCTCCTTTCTAACTCATGAGAGAGGTATTCTCGTCTTCTCCGCCTAAGTATTCCTAGAGAGAGAGAGAGAGAGAGAGAGAGAGAGAGAGAGAGAGAGAGAGAGAGAGAGAGAGAGAGAGAGAGAGATTCCTTTCTTCTTTACCTCAATATTCCCCTATGAAAGAGGTATCCCCGTCTACCCTACCTCAATATTCCTCATGAGAGAGGTATCCCCGTCTGCGAATCGCGACGCAAAGGTTCATCATCTCCCGCAAAGGGTCATCTCCCGCAAAGGTTCATCATCTCCCGCAAAGGGTCATCTCCCGCAAAGGTTCATCATCTCCCGCAAAGGGTCATCTCCCGCAAAGGTTCATCATCTCTCGCAAAGGGTCATCTCCCGCAAAGGTTCATCATCTCCCGCAAAGGTTCAACTCCCACAAAGGTTCAGCATCTCCCGCAAAGGTTCATCTCCCGCAGATATATTCCCCGAACACGGCATTGCACTGTATTTCACGAAGGGCTAGACCCGTGGGGGGTCAATGGGAGTGTATTACCGAAATACCTTGTGACATAATAATACAGAAATTATTTTGCAAATTTTCTTCTATTTCCACCATGCCAAAATGTCAATTTTCACGCCTCGGATATGTAAAAAAAACAATTGTTTACAATTCACTGGACAGCTAAAGAACGAACTAGCTTCAGTAAATTAATTGGTAGTGAAAAGTTTCTTTATTCAATTGAAAAAATATATATATATTTCACCTAAAATTCGATGTACCATTTAACAATTACAAATCAATTAAAATCTGTCAGCCTTTGTCAATGTCCTCAAACGCTTTCTGAGTTTTTTTTTTTTTCGAATTGTTTCTGACAGTAGAATTGTTTGTCTGTCTTGTGAGAATTGTGCGCATGACAGCATAAATGTTCGCCTGTCAGCTTAAATGTTCGTCTGACAGCATAAATGTTCGTCTGACAGCATAAATGTTCGTCTGGCAGCATAAATGTTCGTCTGAAAGCTTAAATGTTCGTCTGGCAGCATAAATGTTCGTCTGGCAGCATAAATGTTCGTCTGACAGCATAAATGTTCGTCTGACAGCATAAATGTTCGTCTGACAGCATAAATGTTCGTCTGACAATAAAAAATATCCATCTAACACCAGAAATGTTCGTTCAGCCAACGTCATCCATGTTCGTCTAACGCCAGAAATGTTTGTATAACGCTAGAAATGTTCGTCTAACGCCAGAAATGTTCGTCTAACGCCATAAATGTTGGTCCTACAATACAAATGCTCGCCCAGAAATATTCGTCCAACGCCAGAAATGTTCGAATAGTACCACAAAGGTGCGTCAGTTGCTGCATAATTTCCTTGGCATTATATATGATCAAAGGATGACATATATAGAAGCATGGTATTAAAGAGTATTTAGTAACATGGACGAGGGGTGGAGGAGAAGAATAAGAGAAGGAGAAGAGGCAACAAGAACAGCAGGATAAGGAACAGGAGGTTGGGGAAGAGGAGGAAGAAGAGGAGGAGGAGGAGGGGTTGATGAAATGAGGAAGTGGGGAGGAATAGGGAAAGGAGGAAATGAGGCAGCGGAAGGCAGACGAGGACGTAACCCGAGACACGGAAGAGGAAAAAATGAGAAGGAAGCGAGGGAGAGAGAGAGAGAGAGAGAGAGAGAGAGAGAGAGAGAGAGAGAGAGAGAGAGAGAGAGAGAGAGAGAGAGCTGTGTTGACACATATTCACATACACCAGAAAGCTATGGTGATGTAAATGAGCTTGTATTTACACTCTCAAGAATGTAGATTTACACTCTCGAAGATTTACACTAGCGAGAATTACGGAGTTGGTTGTTAATACTCCGATAATCAATACAATCTTAACCGAAAGAGAATTATTTAGCGGGTAATGCAGGGAAATTCCTGCTGGAAGGGGGAAGGGAAATTTCCTTGTGAAACACGAGCTTGGAGAGGAAACAGGGAAATTCTGGGGGAGAGGATGGCCACACATTACCTGGCAAGAGGAAATTTTTGAGACAGAAAATCCTCAGGGAAAAAAAAAAAAAAAAAGGCCTTGAGGGGAGGAAAAATAGGAAAAGGTACTTCTGAAACCTTACTTTGACGGAAATAAAAGCTTCCGAGACAAATAAGACGAGGCTTCAGTCAAAGCTTTACATATACATATATACATACATATATATATATATATATATATATATATATATATATATATATATATATATATATATATATATATATATATATATATATATATATATATATACGTACTGAAAGTCAAAGAACATTTCTGGGTGCTCGGTAAAGGGATAACTTAATCATTTTTTCATTGGAATTAACAGTAAATCATTTTTTTCCCCAGCTTCCTGAGTTTGGAAATCTGTGTGAGACCGATGTATTGAGCGTTGAGCTCTCTCTCGTACTCACCTATGTGAAGGGTGATGTATTGAGCACTGAGTCCTTTCATTCTTACCTCTGTGTAGCTGATATATTGAACGCTGAGCGCTCTCATTCTCACCGGCTTCCTAAATTAATCAAGCTGCCCTCGATGTGCTTTTGGTTAGGGTCGATGCGACATCGATGGCTTGTCTGGCTTGTGGCTATGATGGCTTGTCTGGCCTGTGGCATTGATGACTTGTCTGACCTGTGGCATTGATGGCTTGTCTGGCCTGTGGCATTGATGGCTTGCTGGGCTTGGGATATCTATGGCTTGTATCTGCCAGTTGGTATCTATTGGCCAGGCACTATATGACCCCATTAATATAATATCAATAATAATTATAATAATAATAATAACACTTTCACTAAGTGTTATTATTATATAAAACAGCGATCCTCTAGGGTAAAAAAAAATATAAAGCTTAGTTATCAAATTTAGGGTAAGGGTTGACAACATATTTTTAGCCATTTGGCTGTAAATATTTCCTCTTTCACCCTATACCTCCCCTTTCCCCTTTATTTATGCTTTCCTTCCGAAGTCTGTATATACAATAACAATAACAATTCTATGCCTTTCTACTCCGGCCGTTGCCAATCGTAACTTTAAAAATTCATGCAGTGACTTGAGAGCACATTCCCGAGGAGAGGGTCATGCTAGATTTCAATATGACGCTGTAGCTAATAGTGTACCTGCCTACCTGGAGGCAGGTAGAAATAGAGCAGCAGCTACCTGGAGTATACCTGGAGGGTGTTCCGGGGGTCAACGCCCCCGCGGCCCTGTCCATGACCAGGTCCTTCACGTTGGTTTACAGGGAAACAATGTTCTAGTTTTAAAGGATAGGCATACGTCACGGATACGAATAATTTTTTTGTGGTGGTGATGATGGCGGTGGAAGTGGTGAGATGTCGGTAGAAGTGGTGGTGATGGCGGTGGAAGTGGTGATGATGGCGGTGGAAGTGGTGATGATGGCGGTGGAAGTGGTGATGATGGCGGTGGAAGGGGTGGTGATGGTGGTAGAAGTGGTGTTGATGGTGGTAGAAGGGGTGGTGATGGCGGTGGAAGGGGTGGTGATGGCGGTGGAAGGGGTGGTGATGGTGGTAGAAGTGGTGTTGATGGTGGTAGAAGGGGTGGTGATGGCGGTGGAAGGGGTGGTGATAGTTGTAGAAGTGGTGGGGATAGTGGTAGAAGTGGTGGTGATAGTGGTAGAAGTGGTGGTGATAGTGGTAGAAGTGGTGGTGATAGTGGTAGAAGGGGTGGTGATAGTGGTAGAAGGGGTGGGGATAGTGGTAGAAGGGGTGGGGATAGTGGTAGAAGGGTTGGCAGGGAAGGAGCTTTAGCATGGAAGGCAAACAGTGTAGCGGCACACAAAATGGTACCTGTGTACTAGCAGAAATCCCCCGGGTGTTTTTGCCAGCTCAGTAGGAGCAGCAAGTGTCAGGAAACTAACATCCAGTTACCTATTTATTACTAGCTGAAGAGGGGGGCAGCAAGTGTAACCACACTAAACAACTTTTATACAATAAAGAGATGACATTAATAAGTCTGTCCTCAAAGTCTTGTTGGAGCTTAAAGTAATAATATTTATCTTGTTATTTCTTGCAGATCACATCCTTATGACGCGTCTGAAGATCGCCAGAGTTTACGTGAGTATTTCAATGGCTCTTTCCTATATTTTTTTTTCTTTTAAGATTTTAATGTTCTGAAAAGGGAAGCTTCGCAAACGTTTTGAATTCTAACAGGACTGCTAGCCTCGTTAGCATATATGTTGGTAAGGGTATAATGCGCATACCGAAAGTAATGGAAAAAAAAACAGAAAAACAGTGAACAAACAGCTAACGGGACATATTCTGTGTAGAGCTTTATCAAGTCATGATTTAACAAAGCTTTCCACAGAAGCAAACTTCACCATATATGCATGTTCTCCACCTCTGTCTCTACTGTCTATAAGGTGACATGTAACCCTTCCAGATTTCTACTTAAATTCACTTTGTTTATTTCCTAATATTTTTTATTGCTGGAATATTTTATTTTTCCCAATTATCCCAATTTTTCCAATTATCTTCATCATCTGTCAAAATATACCATCATTTGAGATGTTGGTATAATGCTTTGTTAATTTTGTGTTTAATCAACACCGACTCGACGATATCTTATGCCATGAGAGAACTGGCCGAGAGTGGATGTCTTTAATTCTCCCGCAACAACAGGAAGAACAAAAACCTCATTTCTGTGAACAGGCACTGAACTCTTGCCCAAGAAGAACACAACAATCGACACAACAGATTCCTTCTGTTACATCTACATAGCGCCAACATATCCATGCTACCACAAAAACATAATCAAGCAACTTCATCCGAAGCACCTCACCAACATCGCCACTAAACCACCACCACTAAACCACCGCAACCACATATAAACCTGTAGCACACCACCGTCACAGTACCACCAAAGCAACAAAACCACAGAATCATCCCTGCCACCCAAAAATAAACATCTGCGCCACAAGCAGGAGTTATCAGATGAAGAATCAGTGTGTTGTACTCTCAGATTACCACGAAGGTCATGTTGACTAACATGGCCACCGTCTTGAGCGACTATTACCCATCATCACATAGCGACTACAAGCGTTACCCTTGAACGTCACCCCCACACACTTCCTCTATTCCTAAGTAATAGTAACTCCAGCTCTGCGGGAAGGAAGCCTAATAAGCTACACAAGCTGATGAACCTATAGTGGAATTCTTGACGATATTCTCATTGCCCTACTGAAGTCATCAAGCTCAGAGTGACACATTTCAACAATGTATAAACTCCATCCTCTGTGATCGCTTATGACAGGGAACCAATGTGTAACTATCGTATATACTAATAGGGTAGCAGCACACTTCTGATGTATCCAATCTTACTAAATAAAAAAATGAAAGTCGTTTCTCTTGTACTCCAAGAGTGTATCGAGGACCTTCAAGGTCACCTGCAACAAATATAACTGGATCTGCAAGACCGTAATTGAATCAGGACCTTAAGGGCAGTAAACCGGATTAAATATCGGACAGGTTGGTAATATATACCGTGGAGATGTTAAGCAGTATGTTAGTCTCAGCTCCACGGTGGACAAAAGACTAAGACAGTTTTATACCGTAGGAGTTAGAGGCTTTAGCAGGAAAAGAATAGAGAAGGGAGGAGTGAAGGGTACTGGAGAAGGGTACTGGAGAAGGGTATATTTACAACGAAAGAGCATATAGGTATTTTATTCCCTGAAGGCAAATTATTTAAAATAATTATTTATATATATATATATGCTAGGAATTCGCAAGAGCAGGCGAAATATTCACAAACACTGATCTCTGGCCGACGGAGACTCGAACCTACGAACCTCATGACAAGGTACGCAGTGCTTTGCCGACCGTACCACACTGGTCCAATACCTTGGCATCCAGCTTTCGCTAGACGTTATTCCAAGGCAGCCAGCTTTCAGGCAGGAGGCTTACATATATATATATATATATATATATATATATATATATATATATATATATATATATATATATATATATAAATTATTTTATTTTATTATTATTATTTTATTAACACATCGGCCGATTCCCACCAAGGCAGGGTGGCCCGAAAAAGAAAAACTTTCATCATCATTCACTCCATCACTGTCTTGCCAGAAGGGTGCTTTACACTACAGTTATAAAACTGCAACATTTACACCCCTCCTTCAGAGTGCCGGCACTGTACTTCCCATCTCCAGAACTCAAGTCCGGCCTGCCGGTTTCCCTGAATCCCTTCATAAATGTTACTTTGCTCACACTCCAACAGCACGTCAAGTATTAAAAACCATATGCCTCCATTCACTCCTATCAAATACGCTCACACATGCTTGCTGGAAATCCAAGCCCCTCGCACACAAAACTTCCTTTACCCCCCCCCTCCAACCTTTCCTAGGCCGACTCCTACCCCGCCTTCCTCCACTACAGATTTATACACTCGAAGTCACTCTGTCTCGTTCCATTCTCTCTACATGTCCAAACCACCTCAACAACCCCTCCTCAGCTCTCTGGACAATCGTTTTGGTAATCCCACTCCTCCTAATTTCCAAACTCCGAATTCTCTGCATTATATTCACACCACACATTGACCTCAGACATGACATCTCCACTGCCTCCAGCCTTCTCCTCGTTGCAACATTCATCACCCATGCTTCACACCCATATAAGAGCGTTGGTATAACTATACTCTCATACATTCCCTCTTTACTTCCATGGACAAGGTTCTTTGTCTCCACAGACTCCGAAGTGCTCCACTCACCCTTTTCCCTCATCAATTCTATGATTCACCTCATCCTTCATAGACCCATCCGCCGACATGTCCACTCCCAAATATCTGAATACATTCACCTCCTCCATACTCTCTCCCCAATCTGATATCCAATCTTTCGTCACCTATTCTTTTTGTTATCCTCATCACCTTACTCTTTCCTATATTCACTTTCAATTTTCTTCTTTTACACCCTACCAAATTCATCCACCAACCTCTGCAGCTTCTCTTCAGAATCTCCCAAGCACAGTGTCATCAGCAAAAAGCAACTGTGACAACTCCCACTTTGTATTTGCTTCTTTATCTTTTAGCCCAACACCTCTTGCCAAGACCCTCGCATTCACTTCTCTTACAACCCCATCTATAAATATATTAAACAACCACGGTGACATCACACATCCTTGTCTAAGGCCCACTTTTACTGGGAAATAGTCCCTTCCCTCCTACACACTCTAACCTGAGCCTCACTATCCTCATAAAAACTCTTCACTGCTTTCAGTAACCTTCCTCCTATTCCATACACCTGCAACATCTGCCACATTGCCCCTATCTACCCTATCATACGCCTTTTCCAAATCCATAAATGCCACAAAAACATCTTTACCCTTATCCAAATACTGTTCACCTATATGTTTCACTGTAAACACTTGGTCTACACACCCCTACCTTTCCTAAAGCCCCTTGTTCATCTGCTATCCTGCTTTCTGTTTTACTCTTAATTCTTTCAATAATAACTCTACCATACACTTTACCAGGTACACTCAACAGACTTATTCCCCTATAATTTTTGCACTCTCTTTGTCCCTTTGCCTTTATACAAAGGAACAATACACGCTCTCTGCCAATCCCTAGGTACCTTACCTCTTCCATACATTTATTAAATAATAGCACCAACCACTCAAAATTATATCCCCACCTGCTTTTAACATTTCTATCTTTATCCCATCAATCCCAGCTGCCTTACCCCCTTTCATTCTACCCACTGCCTCACGAACTTCCCTACACCCACACTGGCTCTTCCACACTCCTACAAGATGTTATTCCTCCTTGCCCTACACACGAAATCACAGCTTCCCTGTCTTCATCAACATTTAACAAATCCTCAAAATATTCTCTCCATCTTCCCGATACCTCTAACTCTCCATTTAATAACTCCCCTCTCCTATTTTTAACTGTCAAATCCATTTGTTCTCTAGGCTTCCTCAACTTATTAATCTCATTCCAAAACTTTTTCTTATTTTCAACAAAATTTGCTGATAACATCTCACCCACTCTCTCATCTGCTCTCTTTTACATTGCTTCACCACTCTTTTAACCTCTCTTTTCTCTCCATATACTCTTCCCTCCTTGCATCACTTCTACTTTGTAAAAACCTCTCATATGCTAACTTTTTCCCTTACTACTCTCTTTACATCATCATTCCACCAATCGCTCCTCTTCCTCCGCACCCACTCGCCTGTAACCACAAACTTCTGCTGAACACTCTAACACTACATTTTTAAATCTACCCCATACATTTTCGACCCCATTGCCTACACCCTCACTAGCCCATCTATCCTCCAATAGTTGTTTATATCTTACCCTAACTGCCTCCTCTTTTAGTTTATAAACCTTCACCTCTCTTTTACTTACTGATTCTATTTTCCTTGTATCCCATCTACCTTTTACTCCCACTGTAGCTATAACTAAAAAGTGATCTGATATATCTGTAGCCCCTCTATAAACATGTACATCCTGAAGTCTACTCAACAGTCTTTTATCTACCAATACATAGTCCAACAAACTACTGTCATTATATATATATATATATATATATATATATAATATATATATATATATATAAGAGAGACAGACAGACAGAGAAAGAAGATAGAAACTCCAATTCCTTGGATGAAAAACCCTTCGCTAGACAAGAGGAAGAACTGCAAATAGACATTTCAAGAAAGCATTGCTCTTTACCTCGTGAATTACCGAACGTTGTAATACCGTGTAGCTCTGACTAAATCCGGCTTACTTTACTGTGTGGTGGGTGAACTGGGGCCGGTAACTGGGGGTACTGGTACTTGTAGTCAGGTGAACTGGTACCAGTTACCACTCCATTGAACCAGGTGAAGACAAATATGCTCTTATTTCAAGGCAAATTAGAGCCCCGAGGCTCCATCTAGCTGAGTGAACGGTATGTGTTGTGTTCGATATTTTAGCAACACAAAGCTCTACCACTTCAAGGTCATTATGCCTTTTAAGTCTTTTAAAATGTGTGTGTGTGTGTGGAGAGAGAGAGAGAGAGAGAGAGAGAGAGAGAGAGAGAGAGAGAGAGAGATCAACTATTCTCATTGGTCTACATGAGTGTTTTGAAGTAGTAATCAATAATCAAAGTGATTTTTTTAACGATTTCAGCTTTTACTGGCTCCTATTTTCTTCATTTTAAGACAGGTTAGGTCAGGTCAGGTCAGGTCAGGTCAGGTCAGGTCAGGTCAGGTCAGGTCAGGTTAGGTTACAGCAGGTTAAGTTAGGTTTAAATTAAGCTATGCAGATGTATTAAGACGTATATCGAACAACAAATAATCAACTAGGTGACTTTGGAAAAAAATAAAACAAGAGAACGTTCAGATATTATCGTTTTACGTCATAATTTAAGATTTGATTCACTTGTCCCCTGAAACGTAGTTTAGAGACCAAGTTTGATTCAAAATTTTAATAATGTATGAGTTTCTACACATTATGGCGTCACTGCTGATATTTATATGCCAGAACGGGCTGGTTAGGGGCAGATGAAGAGCAAAACACAATACATTGACTGGAACTATACACAACTAACCCGCTCATAGGAGAGAGAAAAATGTGAATGTGACTTGTAAATGGTCCAGGTCGGACCGAAACGTCGCTATAAGCTTGTATGTGAGGGTTATTCGTGTGTTGTGACTGATGGTACACAAGACTCGTACTGATGGAGTTACCGTAACCTTCAACAGATAGTGTGAGACTTCACAAGTACATCTGCCAAGGTCGAGACTTTACCTTCGCCAGTGTGAATCTGGAGATGATAGTAGAGGCAGTGGTGGTGGTGGTGGTGGTGTTTGTAGTGGTGATGATTTTAGTGGTGGTGGTGGTGATTGTAGTGGTGGTGGTGTTTGTACTGGTGGTGGTATTGTTTGTAGTGGTGGTGGTGTTTGTAGTGGTGGTGGTGGTGTTTGTAGTGGTGGTGGTGGTGATTGTAGTGGTGGTGGTGTTTGTACTGGTGGTGGTATTGTTTGTAGTGGTGGTGTTGTTTGTAGTGGTGGTGGTATTGATTGTAGTGGTGGTGGTGATTGTAGTAGTGGTGGTGCTCATGTTTTTGTACACACACACACATGACTATGACCTATGTTGCTCTCTCCGGCCTACCTACTGCGCTACTGCCATGAAGGATTCTTATAATAAGTGTATTCAACACTGACTAGTGGGAGACTAAGACACGTGTGTAACACCTGGTGTCTTCAGTGCGGAGACTAAGACACGTGTGTAACACCTGGTGTCTTCAGTGCGGAGACTAAGACACGTGTGTAACACCTGGTGTCTTCAGTGTGGAGACTAAGACACGTGTGTAACACCTGGTGTCTTCAGTGCGGCGACCATGGGATTTATCATTCAGAAACTTTTGGGGAATTTGTCTCCTCTTAGTCGCTCTGGCCCCTCAAGGGAGGTTCCTTGACGCTGGTGAGGGGCTCTTGATCTAGGGAATTGGATCTGTGCTCCAGTTCCCTGAATTAAGCCTGAATACCTTCCATCCCCTCCCCACAGACGCTGTATAATCCCTATGAGTTTAGCGCTCCCTCAAGGGTATATACAAACTGAGAGGTGTGCACCTCTGTGTATTTATGCCGAGAGTTTAACTTAATCCTTATATTATGGATTAAAGTATCCTTGACTGCTGGAATACAGGTGACATAAATACTTAATGACCCTCGTGCAGACGACAAATTTCAAATGGGGGTTAACTGGGTTCGATTCGAGAAAGAATACCAGTGGTTCTTGCTCTCTGACTCAAGAGTCCTTCACTAGCATCAAGGTTCTTAAGAGGCTTCAAACCTTCTAGCAAAAAAAAAAAAAATATAGTGGAGGAAAAACAAATCGTCCCCAAAATCACTTGAATCCATTCTCACACATACCTGGTCGTGGGGGGATGGAGGTAGGGGATCGATGGGGAGCGGTTTGGGGGAAGGGGGACCTATTGTTTGAAGTAGGTCTGTTGTAGCTTATTTTTTATAATTAGGTGTTTCCTTTTTAGGAGGTGAATGTGTAGGTGAGCTTGTGAAGGTCACCAAACATCAGGTGAAGGTGTAGACGAGCTTAAGGTCACTAAATATCAGGTGAAGATATGCATCACGTCAAGGTCTGTCAGAGGCTAAATTAGGTAGCAGAGAGCAATTTCTCTTTGGGTAAACATGAACCTCTCAGGAGACGTGTTTTATGTGGTGGTGGTAGTAGTAGTGGTAGTATTGGTAGTGGAAGTCGTGGTAGTAGGGATAATATTACTGTCGTAGTCATTGGTAAGCAGGAAAGCTGGTATCATAATACTTATTTCAGAGAACATCTCGGACTCCTGACTTATACGATGTTTCCTTCTTTGGGAAGCACAGTGCCTGCATCCTGAAGGAGAGCTTTGCGATATCTGCTGTTTAGTGACATCTAAACTCTCGTATGTGCGCACCTCTGGCTAGACAGTGATAGTGTGAATGATGGTCAAAGTGTTTCTTTCTCGGGTCACCCGGCCTCGGTGGGAACGGATACTGTTTTTCGTGATATAGAAAAAAAAGAGCAAAAACGTGCATTTATAAGCAACGTAGGTATATACACTGAGAGAAATATATTTGTCAATATATATTCCCTTACAGTTTAATATAATCCCTAATTTAGGTGCCAAAATATCCCTGACTGGGAGTAAAAATGTAACATGCAACCTTAATGGCTCTAGTGCTTCCAATTTAGATAGGCTCAGGCTTGAGCCTATCTCTCCAATAGCCACAATCCTTTTTATTGCTCTGTTACCGTTATATTCCCCTATCCCTGCCAGTTCTATGGCCAAACCCCACCTCAAAAAAAAGAGGATATCACAAAAAAAATTCTTGTATGGAGAGGAGGCGGAGGTTGTGAGCTGAAAGAGGACATTAGATGGAGCGTCACGCTTAAAGCTGGACTGTAAGTTTAATGGCTCTGTTAATGGGGGTCACTCGTTTTAGCAGAGTGGGGGGGAGGGGTCGCGGGGAAGGGCGTGGGAGAGGGGAGAACGCCAGTGTGAGGGGAGAAACCTGTGGTGTGTGGGAAGTGTTTGTTTACACTGTGTAGTAAATTGTAGATTGCAAGGCGACGTGAATATGACTGTCGAATATGACTGGAGAATAACACTGGTGAATATGACTGGAGAATAACACTGGTGAATATGACTGGAGAATAACACTGGTGAATATGACTGGTGAATAACACTGGTGAATATGACTGGAGAATAACACTGGTGAATATGACTGGAGAATAACACTGGTGAATATGACTGGTGAATAACACTGGTGAATATGACTGGAGAATAACACTGGTGAATATGACTGGTGAATAACACTGGTGAATATGACTGGAGAATAACACTGGTGAATATGACTGGAGAATAACACTGGTGAATATGACTGGTATATATGGTGAACATTATTGTTGAATATGAATAATGAATGCATGTGAAGATGAGTGATGAATGTTAATGGAAATAAATGGAATAAAATACCGACACAATGGAAAAATAAACACATAAGCAGTATAATGTGATCCTTTATTGACAACGTTTCGCCCACGCAGTGGGCTTTATCGAGTCACAAACAGATCTACCTGGATAAAGGAAACATGAGTATTTATAGGATTTAGTCAGGTGGAGAATGCTGGGTCAGGTGGAGAATGCTGCATGTGACAGTCTTCAAAGTAGTGTGATAGTTTTAAACCTTGTGTGACTTAAAGGACCTGTAGTGTTCCATTCTTGAGTTCTATGTGGGATAGCGATGAAGAAGTTTCTTGGCAATAGGTTCAGCTATGTTGTAGAAGCCGTTGTTCTGGTTGATGTTGTTGGATATACAGATAAGTGATGATTCCAGGATTCTTCGGTATTGAGTGTTGTCTTCTCTGACGATGAGTCTTGCATTTCTGTAGTTGATTAAATGGTTGTGTGAATTTCGGTGTTGAACACAGGCATTTCTTGAGTCTTCAGATCCTGACACAGCATTCTCCACCTGACTAAATCCTATAAATACTCATGTTTCCTTTATCCAGACAGATCTGTTTGTGACTCGATAAAGCCCACTGCGTGGGCGAAACGTTGTCAATAAAGGATCACATTATACTGCTTATGTGTTTATTTTTCCATGACTGTTAATGTTGAAGATTAGCAAATATGACTTTTGAATATGATAAGTAAATAAGATTGACGAAAATGATTGGCGAATTTGACTTTCAGTTCCTTGGTGATGGACCAGGTGCTTCAGTTCCTTGGTGATGGACCAGGTGCTTCGTCTCCCTCAGTGCCCTGGTGATGGACCAGGTGCTTCGGCTCCCTCAGTACCCTGGTGATGGACCAGGTGCTTAGGCTCATTCAGTTCCTTGGTGATGGACCAGGTGCTTCGGCTCCCTCAGTACTCTGGTGATGGACCAGGTGCTTCTGCTCCCTCAGTACCCTAATGATGGACCAGGTGCTTCGGCTCCTTCAGTACCCTGGTGATGGACCAGGTGCTTCGGCTCCTTCAGTACCCTGGTGATGGACCAGGTGCTTCGGCTCCTTCAGTACCCTGGTGATGGACCAGGTGCTTCGGCTCCCTCAGCACCCTAGTGATGGACCAGGTGCTTCGGCTCCCTCAGTATCCTGGTGATGGACCAGGTGCTTCGGCTTATTCAGTGCCCTGGTGATGGACCAGGTGCTTCAGCTCCTTCAGTACTCTATTTTATAGTGCCCTGATTATCAAAGCATATTCCATGGATGGAGTAGGTGGGTTGGGTAGGAGTTTTTGTTTGTGGGATTGGTTTTGGGTTTTGCCTAGTGTGGATCAGTTGGCTTGATGCAGTGTTCCTTATTTCTGTGTTCTTGTGAGTGAGAGGGGTTGTGAGTGAGAGGGGTTGGTGCTGAACGGGACTTGCACAGTTGTTGTTGGGGGGGTAAGGGGTGTTGTCGGGGCTTCTTGCTTGGATGGCGATGGGGATGGGTTGGACAAATATTTTTGTTGGTGGGTTGGTTTTGATATGGACCTGCCAAGTATGGGCCAGTAGGCCTGTTGCAGTGTTCCTCCTTTCTTATGTTCTTATATCATCAGTTAATATTCTGATAGATAAATATGGTGAATATGATTAGTGAAATATGATTACTGAACATGACAGGGGAATATGTAGAGAGAGAGAGAGAGAGAGAGAGTTCGAATGGTGTGGTGTGAGAGGAGTAACTACGATATAGTGTTAATGGAAAGCTGTTGGGGTGATTTTGCAATGTGTTAATAGCTCTGCTTGAACCTTATGTGCACATTATCCATGGATAGCAGTTGAACGTAATGTGTCTGCTGAAACACACACACACACACAAGAGGCGGCCAGGAGCTAAGTCTCTACCCCTAAAGCCACAATTAGGTGAGTACACACACACACACTCGTATTTCTTTTAAAGTGGCTTACCACTGGAATGTGTTACAAGAGGCAGTAGCAAATGTTTCATAATCCATAATTTAAAAAATTGATAAACAGAGTATTGAAGACTGAACACCAGTAGCATAACTCTGCTACCATAGCAACGAACAGGTAGTAGGAAATAGGTAAAATACAGACTCTCTGTGTCTCTGTCGCTGTCTCCGTTTGTCTGTGTTTCTGTGTCTCCGTCTGTGGAAAAATAAACACATAAGCAGTATAATGTGATCCTTTATTGACAACGTTTCGCCCACGCAGTGGGCTTTATCGAGTCACAGACAGATCTACCTGGAAAATGAGCAACATGGAGATATATATATAGGGTACAGTCAGGTGGAGAATGCTGGGTCAGGTGGAGAAAGCTGCATGTGAGTCTTAAAAGTAGTGTGATAGTTAAAAACATTGTGTGACTTAAAGGACCTGCAGTGTATCATTCTTGAGTTCTAGGTGGGATAGCGTTGAAGAAGTTTCTTGGCAATAGGTTCAGCTATGTTGTAGAAGCCGTTGTTCTGGTTGAAGTTGTTGGATATACAGATGAGTGATGATTCTAGGATTCTTCGGTATTGCGATAGAGACACAGAGAGACAGAGACACAGACAAACGGAGACAGCGACAGAGAGACACAGATACAGACAGACAGACAGCCTTTCGTGTTGCAATCAACACATCAGGAGCTTGCAATATTGCAGAAATGAGTAGGAAGTCCAGGTAGAAGCGCTCAAGGAAAGGGAACGACTCAAGCTAAAGTAAGAGAGCATCAGGCAGACCAGTGCCAGGTGCCAGAAAGTTGAAGGCGAGATATTAAAACCATTATCATTAGAGGCATATAGCAGCCCATCAACATTAAATATTTAGTAATGACCTAACGACCACATCATTAGTGACATGACAAGTATCACACATATGCCGCCAGGTTTCATATTGAATCGTTATAAAAGACTGTTACGGCCCCCTACCTAACAATGGTTGTTAGGTAGTTACCTTACCGGCCGGCAGTCAAGGGGTTACGTCATCAGACCTGATGTTTGACTGCCGGGCCGGCTTGACTGACAGTGTCATCGAAACTCTCCCCTATCCAACACTAGAGAGTCCACCAGCTCACTGATATACTACTGGAGTTCATCAGTCAGACCTGCATGAGAGTTGCAGTGTGGTGCTGGTGACAAGCTCACTGACATACTACTGGAGTTCGCCAGTCAGACCTGCGTGAGAGTTGCAGACTCATGCATTGAGGTGCTGGTGATAGCCTACAACAAGGAGAGCGGCGAGGTCACCAGAATCTACTATGTACCTGCGACGATGTACCTGAGACTGTACCCGGAGATTGTTAACCGGAGTGTCAGGGTTTTAGTGGTGTATGCAGAGAGTTTGTGACGGTGGCACGACACAAGTTGTCGTGTATTTGGTGTAGGTCAAGACGCGTTGTACAAGATTGTAATAGAGAATGGTTCATGATGCAGGGGGCGTGCCATGTGGCACAGAGAAGGTGTCGTGAGTGACCCTGAGCGATGATGTGTGTAACACAGAGATAAGGGTGTCTGAGGACACGGTGGAGAAGGAGTATCATGACGAGGTATGGCAGTGTCCTGCGTGACACGAAGTTGGCAGCGACTTGACACATCACTAAGTATATGATTTGCTTGTGATATTTTATTGTACTATGATTGTGTAAATATATGTTTTTACACAGATTATATAGATTTATGATTTTATTCAGAGTACTATATGTTTTTATATTAATATAATATAATAAATATTAAAAATCTGATAGTTTACTCAGTATCCCAAACAGTCGTTAATTACAAATGCTTCTTTATTTGTAATATGGGGGCCTGTCCGGGATCTTGTTTGTCCGGGAAATGACTGTTTGGGATAAATCTTATATTACGTAGTACCTGAATCTTTGTGTGTCGGTCATTTTGTGGTGGGGGTGTTACGGCCCCCTACCTAACAACGGTTGTTAGGTAGTTACCTTACCGGCCGGCAGTCAAGGGGTTACGTCATCAGACCTGATGTTTGACTGCCGGGCCGGCTTGACTGACAGTGTCATCGAGACTCTCCCCTATCCAACACTGGAGAGTCCACCAGCTCACTGATATACTACTGGAGTTCATCAGTCAGACCTGCATGAGAGTTGCAGTGTGGTGCTGGTGACAAGCTCACTGACATACTACTGGAGTTCGCCAGTCAGACCTGCGTGAGAGTTGCAGACTCACGCAGTGAGGTGCTGGTGATAGCCTACAACAAGGAGAGCGGCGAGGTCACCAGAATCAACTATGTACCTGCGACGATGTACCTGAGACTGTACCTGAGACTGTACCCGGAGATTGTTAACCGGAGATTGTTAACTGGAGTGTCAGGGTTTTAGTGGTGTATGCAGAGAGTTTGTGACGGTGGCACGACACAAGTTGTCGTGTATTTGGTGTAGGTCAAGACGCGTTGTACAAGATTGTAATAGAGAATGGTTCATGATGCAGGGGGCGTGCCATGTGGCACAGAGAAGGTGTCGTGAGTGACCCTGAGCGATGGTGTGTGTAACACAGAGATAAGGGTGTCTGAGGACACGGTGGAGAAGGAGTATCATGACGAGGTATGGCAGTGTCCTGCGTGACACGAAGTTGGCAGCGACTTGACACATCACTAAGTATATGATTTGCTTGTGATATTTTATTGTACTATGATTGTGTAAATATATGTTTTTACACAGATTATATAGATTTATGATTTTATTCAGAGTACTATATGTTTTTATATTAATATAATATAATAAATATTAAAAATCTGATAGTTTACTCAGTATCCCAAACAGTCGTTAATTACAAATGCTTCTTTATTTGTAATAAAGACTTTAATATTCTAATCTCAAAATTCCACCGCACACAAAAAAAATGGGGAAGGAGCAAAGAGGCTGGTCCAATTCACCCTCAGGTAAACACTGGTTTATCAGTAAGGTTGACTTGGAGCAGCAAAGGGAGTGTAGAGTTGCATTTACGACCATCCAACAAGTTCGGTTACAGTGCCTTCAATTATAAAGTTATCGAGTTTGAATAAGCCGTCACTATTATTATATAATGAACCTTTATCATGTTTTATAATTGCCAATTCTATAATATCTCGTTCAAGCCAAGAGGAACAAGGAGCAACAACTCTGGCTCCTGACTAATGCTGCAGTTGCTAGGTAAATACTGAATATTTAATGTTGATGGGCTGTTATATGCTTCTACTTATACTGTTTTTAATATCCAGCTTTCATCTTTCTGACACCTGGCACTGATCTACCTGATGCCATCTCATTCTAGCTAGACATTGCCTTGAACGCTTCTACCTGGACTTCCTACTAATTTCTGCAACATTGCAAGCTTCTGATGTGTTCATTGCAGCACGAAAGGTCTAGAGCTATTATTTAACTACCCCCCCCCCGTGATTGTTTTGAAAAATATGACTGGGTTGCGTCCTCCGACGTTGATAACAAGCGCTTGGTTTCTAATTATTTATCTATGTAGGCAACGACGCTCTGTACCCGCTGCCAGCCGCTGCCCTCCCGTGTGTGTACTTTAGTTATCGTACACTTCCGGTTGCGGCTTCCGGTTGCATACGCTATTCAAGGGCGTATTAACAAGGTAATCATTATTGCCAAGTAAATTACTTTGTCCTGGCGTATCTATGGGACTATTATTATTATTATTATTATTATTATTATTATTATTATTATTATTATTGCATATGTATACAGTAATATGCAGTTATCTGAAAAATTATGCGTCTACATGTTGCATGGAAAAGCCCAATGCACATATAGCTACATATTTAGGCTCATACATGTGCCTACACATATGTCTACACACGAATCAATCCATTCAAAGCACCGTGGTTGTTAGTCATCAATTTCACTATCCTTATATCCTGACACCAACGCCATCCTGACTACAGTGTGCTCCTATCCTTTCCAACACATATCCTTCCCTCCTACAGCATCCCTCCCACGCACATCCCGACTGTCCCACATTCATCTTAACCCTCTATCTCCCCCCTCCCACATCGCTTCCCTCCCCTCCTCCCCTTTATCTCCCTCCCCAACATTTACACCCATACTCCTCCTCTCTCCCATCTCCCCATTTTCTTCAGCGCCTAGACTGAAGAAAATGGTCCCATTCAAAAGAATGAGACCACTCACCGCAATTAAAGGAGAAAATTTCACTGTAATGGGGGTACTGGGGGAAGGGGGAACTGGGGGAACTGGGGAAAGGGGAAAGAGCGAGCTTTCACGCCTTTATTGCTCTACAAATTCTTAGTGAAATTACGTATGACTCTCGTTAAGGTTACTTGTAAATTCCGGCGTCAGGTATCGTCAAGGTGAACGTCATATCATGGGCAGTGTGGGAGGAGATGAGTGCGTACCCACAGTGGGTAATACCCCAGTGGTAGGTCATAAAGCAGACTATGGTGGGTTAAGAATTCGTAGTATGATAAAGCTCTACTGTGGGTGATTTAGTAAGTTTATTCAGGTATACGCAACTACAGTTACATAGATACGTAGCAGCATATGTGTAAAGATCCCAGGATAACACAAAAAAGTCAGACAATGTGACTTATTTCCATTGGGGTCCTTTTAATATTTTATTATACTATAAAGGAGAAAATATCTTATTATTATACTATAAAGAAGAAAATATCTTATTATTATACTAAAAAGGAGATATACTCTATAAAGGAGATAAAACCTTCCTGTAGGGGATATAGACCAGTGCTTAATCACTAATACCTGGCACTAGTAAACCAGTGGTTGCTTTATCATTGGTCGAAACATCACTTGACTAACACCCTCGTCACGAGACTCTCGTCCTGTTTCCTGACGAGCAAAACATCACCCATAAAGTATACAGGGAGGAGCTGAGGAGTATTGTTGTAATAGTCTGCCCTTGACGTCTGAGGTCACACGGGAGACTGATGCAATTTACACAGGCATCCTTCGGTATAAATAGGTTAAGCTAACTTTCCTCCTGTAAGTTATCTAAACTTTTCTCCTTCCCCCTAACCATGATGTACTTGAAATTGGCTGCATGTAAAAGGAGGGGGTAAGTTTCTGGCTAGGCTAACCTGCAGTGTCTGTCACAGGTTCGCCAGGCTGTTGGTGCACTTGTCAGGGTACATTTCCCGACGCGGGTGTCCCTGTTCATTGGGAGTAGCATCGTAAAGTATATACGTGTGTTTCTCAGTGTATATACTCTGATAACTTACTTTAATTATCCCTTCAGGAATTAAAGCATTTTTAACTTACGATGGAAAGAAGACATATCCTTAATGACCCTCGTGTAGTCGATAGGCTTTCAACCCTATTAACGAACAGTGTCTAAGCGTCTTTAATAAACCTAACACACTGCTTGAATTTATATCAAGAGGTAAAGGCAACAGGAGTCCAAAGGTTATTCGTCAACTCTACACTTCATGAGTAAAGATCTCATTCTGTTTACGCCACACAATTCTGGCTCTGTGGCGGTGACGTGACCAGAAGCAACCATGGACGCACTTTGCTATAGAGGATTGTGTCTACAACCACTGTGGTGGCTGCTGGCCTTGTTATGGACTAGAGTATTCGTACTCGGAGAACCGAGTGCCTACAGGGCTCGCCTCCATGACAACATATCGCGGACACCATTATAGACTCGTACAACTGATGGAAAGGAATACTTTTTTAATTGGGAGAAAATACATCCCTGCTTCGTTGCACCTCACACAAGAAAACTTTCTCCGAGAAGCAAGAGAAGATTGCCTTGATAAATTGTCAGCGCCTCGCAAGTTCTTGGAAGAAAATATATGCCGAAGAAGCGCTGGTGGGAGACGACAGAGATATTGGTAGGGAAATTTAGCGCCTGCAGGCAAAGTGGAATGAACGAGGAAGTCGGAATGAACGACACCAAAGGAAGCCAGCTGCTGCTGGGAAAACAAACACAGAGTCGCATTTAGTGAAGATAAAACAGAATAGATATTACTGAATACACTACCAAGGGGAAACAATGGTTCTTGGAGGGAGAGGCAGTGCATCTACAAGCCCTGAGACACGTATTGGAAATTGCAAAGCAGGATATTCTATTCTTACTGTGTCTCACCTTCAAGAGTTTTTATCAAGAAATTCAATCTTTTATTAAGGGTATGCTATAAAGACAAGATGGCGAGCAAGAATTAAAGTTAAGAAATCTCATAACAGAATATATATATCTCTTTATATCCACTTTGAACCTCAAGAACTTAATCTCTTTTCAAACTGGTGTCTAAAGTTTCTTTCCTATGGATAATATATCATCGTTTTTGAGCTCTGGAGTTAAACCTGTCAATATCCTTCCTCCAACAGGGTGGTCAAAAATTGCACGTAATATTCTTGAAAAAGACGCAAGCGGACCTCGAATTATGAAATTCTGTTGGTAAAAGACATGTGTGCATTGATCAAGACATTTATTAAGGAAGCGTTTCGACAGGAATGCCTTCGAGGCGAAACGTTTCGTCCATAAAATAAGTGTCTTATTCCACACTTGTCTGTATTTTCTTCCAGCTCTCGCCCACAGAACGAAACGTTCTCCCAAGTGACAATATAATGTGGCGCACTAACAGTATAATGCAGTACAATGTGCAATATTCGTTTACTAATTCAATAGAATTATCGTATAGTATTGTGTATGTTATGTACACATCTAATTGTACAGGATAGTGTTTACCTCAGCCCATCGAATATCGCTGAACATTTTTAAAAGGAAACGTTTCGCCACCTGAGTGATGAAGTCACTCTTGGCGAAACGTCCTGAACTGTATCATTATACCATTTACAACCGTCTAATACCCCAGCATACTACCACCCCTAAGATACCACCCTCAGCAATCGACTGACACCCTGGTCATGGACGGGGCCGAGGGGGGCGCTGACCCCCGGAATGCCCTCCAGGTATAACACGAAGATACCTTTTTGCTGCAAGATGAACGTGGAAGAAAATTTACGAGAGAAGACTTGCTTATGTATCTCGTCCTCTCCAAACTCCCATAACACGATGGTAGACTATAATAATAATAATAATAATAATAATAATAATAATAATACTCTTTATTTCTAATAGTACGTGATACAACTATGATGGATCTGGCTGGCATCATTGGCATGCAATATAGAAAGTCCCTGGTTATGCAGAGCATTTCGGGCAACTTAGGTTAATCTTGTTTCCCCAGAATACGACCCATAACAGCCCTCTAACACCCAGGTACCTACTTACTGCTAGGTGAACAGGGGGCAGCAGGTGTAAGGAAACATGCCCAAGGTGTCACCCGTGCCGGGATCGATCCCCGGACCCCTCAGTGTGTGAGCTGAGGACGCTACTATGGTAACAGTATGTAAATAAGACACCGTGAGGGTTATGGCATTGTGCCACTACCCGTGAGTCCTACTGGCACTCTCCCCAGGCATCGAGCCCGGGTCCCTTCGGTTGCGGGCTGAGTAGTTCATCTCTGAGCTACGGTAATGATATATTTAAGCAATATTATAAAGTATAGTCCTTCTGCTGGCAGTAAATCTCCTAAATTGTTGTGGACTGGAGAAAAAGATTGGCGAAGTAATATTAAATGATATTTTTTGACCCTACGCTTCGGGTCATGACTTTCTAACCCTTGAGGCTGGTGAAGGGCGCTTGATCCGAGGAACAGGAACTACCTTCACATCCCTTGGGTTAAGCCTGATTGCCCCACCCCCTCATCCTTACCATTCCCGGTGTATTGTAGTGCCCTTACAAGCTTAGCGCTTCTCTGTGAATTCAATTATTTGCTTGCATTTTAAATTTCAAAAACGTAATGATAATTTTACTAAAGGTGAAACTTTAATGGCTATTAGATGAAAAGAGATAATTAGTGTGTCATAACATGAGAGACTAAGTGACCTCACCGTTGATGTCAGTATCGTCAGCAACACTTGTCATGCCTGGTCAACGTGGGTCACCTGTGGGGGTGCATGCTAGCGTGTGTGGGTGGTTGCTAACGTAATCTAGTATAATCAAGCTAAAAGCCTGTGGCCCAACCAACCAGCAACCATCCAACAACCATCCAACAACCATCCAACAACCATCCAACAACCATCCAACAACCATCCAACAACCATCCAGCAACCATCCAACAACCATCCAACAACCATCCAACAACCATCCAACAACCATCCAACAACCATCCAACAACCATCCAACAACCATCCAACAACCATCCAACAACCATCCAACAACCATCCAACAACCATCCAACAACCATCCAACAACCATCCAACAACCATCCAACAACCATCCAACAACCATCCAACAACCATCCAACAACCATCCAACAACCATCCAACAACCATCCAACAACCATCCAACAACCATCCAACAACCATCCAACAACCATCCATCAACCATCCAACAACCATCCAACAACCATCCAACAACCATCCAACAACCATCCAGCAACCATCCAACAACCATCCAACAACCATCCAACAACCATCCAACAACTATCCAACAACCATCCAACAACCATCCAACAACCATCCAGCAACCATCCAACAACCATCCAACAACCATCCAACAACCATCCAACAACCATCCAACAACCATCCAACAACCATCCAACAACCATCCAACAACCATCCAACAACCATCCAACAACCATCCAACAACCATCCAACAACCATCCAGCAACCATCCAACAACCATCCAACAACCATCCAACAACCATCCAACAACCATCCAACAACCATCCAACAACCATCCAACAACCATCCAACAACCATCAAACAACCATCCAACAACCATCCAACAACCACCTAACAGCAACCATCAATCAACACCACAATAGACCATTTGTTCATATTCTCGACTCCCTGTGAAGCATCTTCCTGGAAGTGTCTAGTTCGAGTCATTAAGATTTGTTAATAAGCACACACACACACAAACACACACACACACACACACACACACACACACACACACACACACACACACACACACACACACACACACACACACACGATATATGTGAATCACATACAAGGAGGGACAAACCCGGATTTATCACTGAATATGATGCCAAATTATTGAGAATAAAAACAGATGACAACAAGGAAAGGCTACACATGGACCTGGAGAAATTGTAAGAATGGTCAGATAAGTGGCTACTAGAATTCAACCTCGGCAAATGCAAGTTGATGAAAATTTAGGGAAAGCGCAAGAAGACCGGAAAAGGAGTACAGACTCTGGGGAAGAGGGATGGTAAACCCCATTCATTAGTGCCGAGCATATCTCCAGTGACAACAGCCGTATAACCTCAGCAGCAAATGCTTCTCTGTTACGCAAATAACCCGGACGCAGGAGAGGGGAGCAATCGGACCGAAACGTCGTCGTAAGCTCCCCTCTCCTATGTGCGGCTTATTTGTGTATTGTTCCAGTCACGGTATTGTGACTTTTTGTTATTGCTTCTCTGTTGCTTCTCTTCGTCTATAGTAAACAGGTACCTAGATGTTAGCCGACTGTGCTGTATACATCAGGAGATATACACCTCTCAGTGTATGTACAACCTTGGGAGAGTGTTCGAATCTCAACTGAAGGAATCTGAGTGCATTCTCTAGGCGGGGTGAGACGTATGGGTAAGTTAGTTCATCCCTGCTACCCATATTCACCTTGCAGTAAATAAATACCTGGATTCCAGCCAGCTTTTGAAATGGGCAGCCAGGGCTTTCAAACCGGCTGGTATAAAATAACATCTCTTAACATGCAGCCTCAATGATGTTATAAAAAAAGTGACCGGGAGAAAGTGACTGGGAGAAAGTGACTGGGAGAAAGTGACTGGGAGAAAGTGAATGCTAGGAAAGTGGATGACGAGTCAGCTGAATTTTCCTGGCTAATATCACGCCAACACCTCTACTTACATTATTAATTTTTAATGTCAAATATCCGTACATGCCAGCTGGCCCAATTAGAAAAACAAGTTTTTACAGTTTTTCTCAAGGTAGGAGTTGTTCCATCGAGTCACTGCTTCGCTCGTCGACGTCCATCACCATCCTCCGTAGCTCATTAGAACCCGTCGAAGCCAGTCGGAGCCAGTCGGAGCCAGTCGGAGCCAGTCGGAGCCAGTCGGAGCCAGTCGGAGCCAGTCGAAGCCAGTCGGAGCCAGACTGAGCCCGTTAGATGCAGTCTCAACTGGTTGGTAGTGGTCATTGGTGTTATTAGTCGTTAAAATAGTTACCTCGTCACTGAGTCGTATGTCTGGAGTGGTTATTGAACTCAGGGAGACTTAATTATTAAGTAGACGCTAGTGCCAGTGCCACGTTAATGCCAGAGTGCCACACTGTTCAGACCACCACACAGACTGCCACTCAGTGTCAAGCAGACTACCATACTAAGTATGTAGAATTCCACACAAAGTGCCACAAAGAGTGCCATACAAACCACCACACATACTAGTACACAGCTGCCACATATATTGCCACACTTTTCCCGTGGCACTCTACTTGCTCTTTCTTTATCGTAACTTATCGTAGTTAATATCAATGGTTCATATGCTGTTGAATGCCCTCCAAGTGTGTATCGATTTCAGATAATTTCTTTGCTTCGTTTGTCGCAAGTTAAACACTGGAAGACGTAAAAAAAATTCACTCACGAATTACATTATTGCCTGTAGTGAGTTACATTTTGCCGCCAAATTACAAAGAAAGAATTCCTTTGAAACTCGAACTTAATATAATGTAATTAACTTTACTTGCTTTATTAGTAAATATTCACTTTTAAGACCCAACTTGTAACCAATTAGTAATTTTAAGGACTTGTTTTATTCGTGACTAATTATTATTAGAACTTTTTATTTCAAAGGGTAATTAATTACTTTTAGGACCCACTTTATTAGCAAATAATTAATTTTAAGAATCACTTTATTGGAAACTAATTATATTTGAAGTAATTAGCAAGCACTGATATATAAGAAGCACTTTAAGCGTAGCGTGTATCAGTGTGATAAGTAATGAGGTAATTACGTTCGTATTTACGCGCTCCAGAGTTGCATAGACCAGTTGCAGGTTGATGGAACACGGGAATTATGTCATGCAGGAGCGCTCGTCCGCGTCAATGATGCCATGCACACAAACCCACCAGCATGAGCGAATGATTCCTCGTATGATTATACTCTTACTAGCGAGTATTAGCATGCATAAACCACCTCATCCAGCTCGTGATGAGGACTGAGAGTATTATATATATATATAAATATATATATATATATATATATATATATATATATATATATATATATATATATATATATATATATATATATATATATATATATAGATGTTAGTTTAAAATGTCTTCATTCATGCTGGACTCTTGATCCAAGGATTTGGAGGGTTTTTTTTTTCCTCTTCCCTCCGATTAAATTATCATTAATGTCCAAAGAGCTGTATAAGCCTTACGGGTTTATTTGTTCTTGTAATAGTAATAATAATGTATTGGACCATGGATTGGGCAGTGGACCGTGGTCCGTGGGTTGGACCACGTGTTGAAGCCGTAGGTTGGACCGTGAGTTAGACTGTGGGTTGGAACTTGGGTTGGACCTGGGGTTAGTCTGTGGGTTAGACCGTTGGATTGAACCGTGGGTTAGACCGTTGGGTTGGACCGTGGGTTGGACCGAGAATTGGTCAGTAGGTTGAACCGTGAGTTAGACCGTGGGTTGGACTGTGAGTTAAACCGTGGGTTGGACCGTGAGTTAGACCGTGGGTTGGACTGTGAGTTAAACCGTGGGTTGGACCGTGAGTTAGATCGTGGGTTGGACCGTGGGTTGGACCATGGGTTGGACCGTGGGTTAGACCCTGGATTGGACCGTGGATTAGACCCTGAGTTAGACCCTGGGTTGGACCGTGGGTTAGACCCTGGGTTGAATCCTGGGTCGGACCGTGAGTTAGACCCTGGGTTGGACCCTGGGTTGGACCCTGGGTTGAACTCTGGGTTAGACCCTTGGTTGAACCGTAGGTTGGACCGTGGGTTAGACCCTGGGTTAGACCCTGGGATGGACCATGGGTTTTACCGTGGGTTGAACCATGGGTTGGACCGTGGGTTAGACCCTGGGATGGACCGTGGGTTTTACCGTGGGTTGGACCGTAAGTTGGACCGTAGGTTGGACCGTTGGTTAGACCCTGGGTTAGACCCGGGGATGGACCGTGGGTTGGACCGTGGGCTGGACCGCAGGCACAGTGTCACACACCAACACTGCTAAAAGTCTCCAGTATCTTGGCGGCAGCGGTGGTGGGAGGAGCTACGCTGGTGTTGTCCTCTCTGGCACTGTGTCAAGGGTACCACACACACTCTTGGCACTGTTCGCTTCTCATCTCCTCCTCCACCTTGCCTTGGTAGGGTGTCACAAAACTCACCTACCACACTGAAATTGTGTAAATACACTCCTTTGCCTCAAGTGCCGGATTTGTTTGTGTCTTATGGAATTATGCAAATCAAGTTAATGAAAAAATATAGCAAATGTCGTAACAGTTTTATGTAAATAATTGTCTTTGTAGCCGAAACAAGAGATCAGTAAGGAACTGTAGTGACCAGAAACTCGTGATAGGGGGAAAAACGGAGAAAGTATATACATAAAAAATGAATGGAATATATATAAACATCTCCAGTAATTTATACTGTTAGTTAAATGAGCAGTTTACATATAAAATGAAACAATGTAAATGTAAGAAATGTCTTTAGCTCATTTAGCAGTGCAGTATTAATACATTAGCAGTGCAGTATATATGTATGTATATGTACAAAAAGGTATATATTTCTCAGTGTGTTTACACACTGAGAAATTACTGTAATTCCCATTTTAGGGATTGAAGTATTCGTGACTGGTGGTGAAGAGGCGATTAGCAGCCTTAATGACCCTCGTGCAGTCGACAGGCTTTAAACCTGACTAACCAGTTAACCAATTGGTTAATTAACAAGACTTTTTAAGACTGAGATTCCGGAATGAAGCAAGACTTGGACCCTCAAACAACCTGTCGTGTCTGTAATGTGAGTAGACGCAGTATTATTATTATTATTATTATTATTATTATTATTATTATTATTATTATTATTATTATTATTATTATTATTATTATAGGGAGAACCATTAAGCAATTATAATAAATTTTAATTTATTTTACAAATAATTCGTCACTGGGTATATACCTTGAGGCGTGTACGTATGTATGTGTGTGTGTACACTCACCTAGTTGTACTCGCCTAGTTGTGGTTGCAGGTGTCGATTCACAGCTCCTGGCCCCGCCTCTTCACTGGTCGCTATTAGGTCACTTCCCGCTCCATGAGCTTTATCATACCTCTTCTTAAAGCTATGTATGGATCCTGCCTCCACTACATCACTTCCCAGACTATTCCACTTCCCGACCACTCTGTGACTGAAGAAATACTTCCTAACATCCCTGTGATTCATCTGAGTCTTCAACTTCCAACTGTGTCCCCTTGTTGCTGTGTCCCATCTCTGGAACATTCTGTCTCTGTCCACCTTGTCTAGTCCTCTCAGTATCTTATAATTCGTTATCATGTCCACCCTATCTCTCCTGTCCTCCAGTGTCGTCAGGTCGATTTCCCTTAACCTCTCCTCGTAGGACATACCCCTTAGCTCCGGGACTAGTCTTGTTGCAAACCTTTGCACTTTCTCTAGCTTCTTCACGTGCTTGGCTAGGTGTGGGTTCCAAACTGGTGCTGGATACTCCAGTATGGGACTAACGTACACAGTGTACAGGGTCCTGAACGATTCTTTATTAAGATGTCGGAATGCTGTTCTTAGGTTTGCTAGGCGCCCGTATGCTGCAGCAGTTATTTGGTTGATGTGCGCCTCAGGAGATGTACCTGGTGTTATACTCACCCCAAGGTCTTTTTCCTTGATTGAGGTTTGCAGTCTCTGGCCCCCTAGGCTGTACTCCGTCTGCGGTCTTCTTTGCCCTTCCCCAATCTTCATGACTTTGCACTTGGTGGGGTTGAACTCCAGGAGCCAATTGCTGGACCAGGCTTGCAGCCTGTCCAGATCCCTTTGTAGTTCTGCCTGGTCCTCGTCCGACTGAATTTTTCTCATCAACTTCACATCATGTGTGTGTGTGTGTATGTGTGTATGTGTGTGTGTGTATGTGTGCATGTGTGTGTGTGTATGTGTGTATGTGTGTATTTCAGTGTATATACACAGAAAAATATCAAATTTACCCTGATCCCAATTTGGGAACTGCATCATTCCCATAGTAATGTAGGTAGAATTACCGACAAAGCTCCTGGAGAGCGAAACGTCGCCTCAATAAAATATCGCATTACTTGCCCATGTGTTCTTTTTACCTAATACATCATTGTTGATGCTCTGGCTGAAGCTAAATTCCTCATCAATGAACCACACGCAGGTGTAAGTGACACTAAACATTGCGAACATTACTCTACAACACATTACATTAGAACATTTCATTAGAACAACGTTTCGCTCGGAATAATGCTGCGTCAGTTCATGGCTTGATGAAGCCCTGCACAGGGAGAAACGTTGTCCCGATAGAAGCATTGGATCATCATAACGATAGTCTTGTAACAGAAGGTTAACACTATGTTTCGCCCAAGGGAACGCCTATGTGATACATAGCATTTCGAAATAGATTTATTACTTACAATATACAAATAAAATGTGCCTTAGACTTACGTATATAAATGACCCATAAAATATATAAGATCACAAAATATTATGATCCAAATTATAATTAAAAATGAGCATTAACTGGGAAATTTTCAATTACATTTTAATGGTCAATTGTTATGTACCTTCAAGATACTAAAAAAAGTAAAATAGTCATGATATAATAATGGTTAGAGATATTACATTTTTGACAAATAGAATTTACAACTCTGAAATAAATTTTTAATGTCAATCTCAGGGACATAAATTAAGCAGTTATTTTATTTAATTCATTAAGCTACGATTTTTTAATTAATATGGCAAAATATTCCACATTTTTTGGCATATTATTCAAGATGATGTGACATTGATGTGACCTTGAAGTGAAGTTGTCTGCGTACCAATGGGAACTACTCTGAGAGCTTCGTTTGTATCGCACCATCTGTTCATTTATATAAGTCTTGTAATCTGTGGGGAAAATCATTGAGCGATTTTAGGGATGCCATTTAAGGCACGTCTTTAATTCTCTGTTGGATAAGGTTATTTTTTCTCCGTAAGGAAGCCATATATTCTCTTTAGGATAGGTCATTTTTATCTCTGACCCTTCAATGGGAGTAGCCTTTATGTTGGTGAAAATTGGTGAAAGTTGGTGAAAGGCTCTTGGTTCATTGAATTTCAGCTGCCCCTCATCTTCGTCAGGTTAAGCCTGATTACCTCCCATTTCCTTAGGACACTCTGACTACCCCACGGGCTTAGCGACAATGATCTCTGAGAGCAGAGGATGGGTAGGGTTGAGACTGGAAAAGGTCATGTGTTTTGAGTCACTGTGTTGAAAGCTTCGTGAGGTAATGTCTACACATCGAACCTCACAGCTCCATCACTTAAAACAAATAAAAATCGGACTTGTCATTTTTTTTCCTAACAAACCCTTGCCAAGACTCGTGCCAAGAGACACTTGTCCTGTTTCCTGACGAATGTATTACCACCCAAACCAGTGTAAGAGGACATTTGTCCTATTTCTCAGTACACCACAGGCAAAACCCGTGTCAGAACACTCTTGTTCAGCTTCTGGACGAATGAAATTACTGCCAAGAACCACCACAACTTCGTATTCAAGTCCGGATATGCGTATCACGTAACGCTCTATATACTGCAGGACCACTTATGCTAGGAAACACCGTATACAACTCACCACCCCGGAGAATCCAAAGCACCGGTGAATACAATACCCCGGAGAATCCAACTTCGAGTGTTTCTTGAAGCAATTCCTTTGACTTGCAGTCCAATATAAAGTTGGTGGATGCATTTCTTTGCTGAAGATGACCGCGTCACAGAGATCTTCTGAGATGTCTGTTGTTCTTTTGAAACTGTTGACTCACGCTTGTGTATCTTCTCTTATTTTGTTGAGCTGACGTAGAAACATGCGCAATTATTATTATTATTGTTATAATACTAGTAGTATTATTGGTAGTAGTAGTAGAAGCAGAAGAAAAAGTAGTAGCAGCAGCAGTGGTAGTAATAGTACTTGTAGTAGTAGTAGTAGTAGTAATAGCAGCGGTAGTGGTATCAACATTATTATAATTATTATTATTACTACTGGGAAACTCTAAACATGTAGGACTCGATGACCTTCCTCGTGTCATTATAAACAGGTTCACTGTACTGGTTTTTATTTGGTCTTCTCTTGTAAAACGGTAACACAGCACCTGGGGAACGGGAGACAATCAGGTTTGATCAAAGGAAGGGGAGCGTAGCTATAATTCCTATAATCAAGAGCCCTCCACCAGTATCTAGGCAACCCCCTCCTCCATCTCCCCTTTCTCCCCAAATCCCTTCCTCCTCCGGAAATCCCAACGGAGGAAGACGGTACGACTTCGTTAGCAGTGACTCAGATCGACCCGTAAGATCTACGTGTAAGACCCGATTGAATAGAATCTCTGATGAGACAGAAAGCAACACCCTTATTGCAAGAGTGGCGAGGCTGGTGGACAATCAGATAAAAGACCACCTGTTCCAATCTGCTGCACTCGGGAGACCATCCCATTCTTCGCCAATCATTCGTATAAATAAGCTTCTATCGGGACAACGTTTCGCTCTGAGCAGAGCAGAGAGATCAGTGGGCAATGACCGTGAGGAAAATAATATTCAGATACCTATTTAAGAGATCAGGGTAACAGGTGGAAGGAAACTAACGCCCAAGTACCTATTTACTGCCGTGGAGTCTGGGGCATAGTTTATAGGTCACTGTAAGTGACTTTAACAATGATAGTTTGGTTGATCGGTCTGTTGTGGCTTCAACCATAAAAAAAATGGTAAACTGGCCTTAGAATTGCCCTCAGGCCTATGCACAACGAAATCCTATAAATTACAGGTATTGGCCGAGGTCAAAGGTCATGCTGATGGTCATCCCCTCCAGATATTGGCCGAAACCTCAACCCAACCTCTAGCATATACCTTCCAGAGACACATAGCCAAGACGGCGATTGAGCGAATGATGGTGAAAGTGTTTTCTTCTTGGGAGACGACCTGTGTATTAAAATAATAGACCTGGTTTAGGACCGTGCCGAGGGGGGGCACTGCCCCCTTTTTTTCCCGGGAATCTACTATAGGTGGCTAGCTACGAACTCTTAAAATAAAATATCTTTTGTTAAAAATGCTAATATTTCACATATTTTTTAATGAAATATGGAAAGCTCATCCAAAATAATAAGATTATGCACATTTTTAAAATATATGCTGTTGGATCCTGTTTATATTAACTTTAATGAAAAAAATAAAAATTTCCTCGAAATACGTATAAATAACAGCGTCCACGTGAAGCCAACTTAGAGCGAACCTAAGTTGTGAATGAACCCAACTTGTAAGTGAACCCAACTTGTTAATGAACCCAACTCGTGAATGGACCAACTTGACCGGGCGATAATTCGGTTTATTTTTTGCCACAAATAGTTTCCAGTTATATCAGTCCCTCCAGGAAGAATAGTCACAGTGGCGTGGCTGGAACACTTATGGCGACGTTTCGCTCCATCCTGGACCATTGTCACTGACAGTGGTCCAGTACTGGTCGAAACGTCGTCATAAGGTTCCTCTCCTCAGAGCGATTTATTTTTCTTTTAATTCTTTCACAGATCGGTTTCAAACCACATAAACACTTAGTATAAACTACTGAAATAAACTGGTCAATTCTTTTTTTTCCTCCATTACTACCAAAAAAGTATTTTTTTTTGTACATTTATCTTTCTTACAAAGTTACTATATATATACTGCAGTTGTATGTACATGCGATTTAAAAGGTGACATTCTAAATTGAAGAGGTACATTCTAAATTGAAAAGGTACATTCTAAATTGAAGAGGTACATTCTAAATTGAAAAGGTACATTCTAAATTGAGGTATATATCATTCTTTGAAGAGTTTCATGATCTCTCTAGTTTCTAGTAGTACATAAAAGTCTTCATGACTGGTGGTACACTGGTGACCTGCTGCCTTAATGAACTTCGTGACGTCGACAGGCTTGAAACCCAGTTAAGCGACCATCATGGGAGTGAGACCTTATGTAGAACCAACTGAGACTTAGTTTGGAACTTTCCTGTGGGTTATTCCTTAAATGGAACTTTACTGTGAGGGAGATTTCAATACAGAACTTTTCTGAGAAAGAGGGGATGGGGGGGAGAGATCTGATATAGAACCTTCCTGAAAGTGAAGCTTCAAATATAGAATTTTCCTGAGAAGTCCTAATATAGAACTAAAAAAAAAGAGAAATCTCGTATAAAACTTTGTTGAAGGAGTCCTGGGCAAGTTCAAAGCTCGCAGACTTCCACGACACTCTCGAAACAATCCTCAAACTATTTTACTTTACTAACTATCATCAGCAAGAGAATGTTTAATGAAGGGAAATGTGACATGTTAAGACGGTACAAAGTTGTCAGTAAATAAAAGGCCATCTGTAATAAATGTAAGGTGAGCCTCTGGAATAGTGTTGCTAAGATAGGTTAAGCACCGTTGTGTATGGTAAATAATTGGAAGGGTGAACACGGCTTTCAGATCTGGTAACCTCGGCAGGTTATTGATAAAGGAATCATGGTTCAAAGATTGAATAGCTTGTAAAATATACAAATCAACCCACAAGGGGCAGCCTGGCGACATGTATAATACAATATGACATTCTTTGCGTTCAATGTCACGATGTATCTAAAGCTAAAAATAAATAATGTTCAGATTAACCCGAAGAGAAAAAAAATAGTGTTAGGATAAGCACTTAACAGGATACGTTTCCTCATGTCTCCAAGCATGTTATCAAGTGACATTTGTGTTGAAGATCCTGTTTACTCACAGTAACACTTGCGTTGAGATCCTACCTGGATGCGGTAACACTTGCGTTGAGATCCTACCTGGATGCGGTACCACTTGCGTTGAGATCCAACCTGGATGCGGTAACACTTGCGTTGAGATCCAACCTGGATCCAGTAACACTTGCGTTGGGATCCTACCTGAACACAGGCAGCGTCACATGTTGCTTTGTCTGAGGTGTTCCGTGTCGAATTCTGCCCTGTGTTGAGGGGACATGACTGGACTATGAACATACATCTGCTCCCTCGTCGATTATGCAAGGTACGGACGTAACATTAGTTGTATTGGAAGCAATAATTACTTCCTCATTATTATTATTATTATTGTTATTTTTATTATTATTATTATTGTCGACTTCACGAGGGTCATTAAGGCTGCATTTCACCTGTCCACCACCACTCAAGAATACTTTAATCTTTAAAAGTGGGATCAAAGTAAACTCTTTGCACACTAGGAATAACTGGTTTTGTTTCTTTTTATTGTCATACTTTGTATGTCAGCCAGAATATTTCTATGTCTCCCGTGACACGAAAAACAAATGTGTTCGCATGATTTATACCTGGAGGGTGTTCCGGGGGGTCAACGCCCCAGCGGCCACATCCATCACCAAATTTAATGAAACCTTTGAAATAGGTTGGAAAAAGAGCTTTTAATAGGGGTAAAATGATGGAATAGTGTAAGTACTAGCTGCTAGTGTAAGTGTCAGGTTCACCTGGATAAGTGTCGTCATGCACCTGCGTGCGGAATGTCACAGAATGGGTTGTGTTTTATCGTGGTGGTGAGGATAGCTCATCCGCTTTTATCTGACCACCAGAAGACTGGCTGGACTGACTCCTAGCCGTGGTTGGTAGAGGCAGGATCGAGCCTTCTCCAGTCCACGATTCATTTGTAGTCCTCGGTAAGTAGACACAAGTGCAAATGTTGTTACTGTCGATAATAATAATAAAGAAAAATAAACACGTTTCTGAGCATATATATGTCGTGCCGATTAGGTAAAACTGGTCAATTAGCAAGAATTCATTTAAAATTAAGTCCTTTCTAAAATTTTCTCTTATACGTTTAAAGATATATTTTTTTCATTTATGTTAATGTAAAAATTTATTATTTTGTACCAAGAGAAACTTTGAAAACTTACCTAACCTTATTATAACAAGCGCAATTTAATAAAGCCTAACCCAACTAAATATATTTTAGATACGTTTACAATAATTTAATAATAAACAAACACAATGAAATATATTTTTCTCGTTAGGTTCAGAATGATTTTTGCGCAATTATTGCATACACAAATTTTCACTGGTCTTATATGGCAAGAAGAGTTGATTAGCAAAATCGCAAGTTTTACTAATATATATACATATATATCATATATATATATATATATATATATATATATATATATATATATATATATATATATATATATATATATATATATATATATATATATATATATATATATATATATATATATATATATATTATACATACATACATATGCGCTCAGCAACGTGCCGAAGCCGAATAGGTAAAACTTGCGATTTTGGCTTAAATACCAACGCTCTTCTTGCCGAATAAGGCAAGCAAAAATTTGTGTATGCAGTAATTTCGCAAAAATCATTCTGAACCTAAGGAAAAAAATATATATATACTGTATTTCATTGTGTTTGTTTATTCTTAAATTATTGTAAACTTATATAGTTGGATTAGGCTAAATTAAATTGCGCTTGTTATAATAAGTTAGGAAAGTTTTCTAAGGTTCTTTACTCTAACCCACAGGACCACCCAATCCTTCAAAGATCACGCACCCAGCAGAGATAGGTGTTGTACCGTGATCTGAGGACATACGATGGTGTAGGTGCCTCAGAGCTAATTTCATTCTACTCCCCGTTTGGTGTACTAGCCTCCACAAGCAGTATATATCGTATTGTAACCACGAACGAGTGGTATTTAATCAATAACAACACTGCGGGAGGCCTAGTCTTGGACCGGTCGATCCCCGGAATACCCTCTAGGTAGACTCCAGGTAGGTAGACTGCGACTAGCCGAGGGCTCGAACCATGAGGCGGGCCAAAACAACATGGGTTCGAGTCCTCGGCTAGTCGCGGTATTGTTATTGATTAAATGCCACTTGTTCGTAGTTACAATACGATATATACTGCTTGTGGAGGCTAGTACACCAAACGGGGAGTAGAGTGAAATTAGCTCTGAGGCACCCACACCATCGTATGTCCTCAGATCACGGTACAACACCTATCTCTGCTGGGTGCGTGATCTTTGAAGGATTGGGTGGTCCTGAGGGTTAGAGTAAAGAATCTTAGAAAACTTACCTAAGCTTATTATAACAAGCGCAATTTAATTTAGCCTAATCCAACTAAATATATTTTAGATAAGTTTACAATAATTTAAATAAATATATATATATATATATATATATATATATATATATATATATATATAACAAAGAGTTAGTGTGGAGAAGTATTATTCTGGAGTGTTTATATAAGATAAACTTGAGAGTCTTGGTAAGAGGATGTTAGTGATAACGAGAAGAAACATGGGTCAGTTACGTTATCACATGATAACTCTAGACATCATCTGTCCCCTCCCAGAAGTAGCTTATTCTGACATACCTAACCCAGCCTAACTGAACACTAACTTAACACTGTCTAACCTAAATTAACACTAACCTAACATTAACCTAAAATAACACAACATCATGATAACATACACTTTATAACATAACAGGACGTTAACTATACAATGTTCACACATGATAACAAGACTTTCCCATATGTTTAGGTATTCTAATAATAATAATAATAATAAACAGAATAATACAGAATAATAAACAGAATAATACAGAATAATAAACAGAATAATAAACAGAATAAACTCTTATATAAACCAGTTTAGTGAAGGGTTTACAGACATATTTATTCAGTGTTGTAAGGCGAAGATTGGATGGTGACTTAATACACATCTTTAAGATTAGCAATGAGCATGACAATCTTTATTCATGGTCCATCAACAGAGGGGGTCTTGATCCGGGGATTTAGAGCTACCCTCCACAAGATCAGCCCTAATTACCTTCCATGACTTAAAAAAATATATTATCGTCCACCATTTCTTCGTATTCACTGACCTTAATATTTAATAATAACCCAGGATAACCGAAATAACCCAGCTGTCTTCAATATATTAATTATCTCTGTGTTGCTCTGAAGAAGCCTGCTGTGCAGGCGAAAAGTTTCGGTAATAGGGATATTCACATGCTGAATATATGTCCTATTCATCCAAAATAATGATATTATATTTTACTCCAGTAGGGAAAGGTCTGAATGTAATAAGTATTCACTCTATATTCATGTATATATTCAGGTATATTTAATATGACCTTAGTTGTATTAATATGTTTGAGGGTAGGGTTGTATGGCGGTAGGGTTGTATAATGGTAGGGTTGTATGATGGTAGTGTTGTATGACGGTAGTGTTGTATGACGGTAGTGTTGTATGATGGTAGTGTTGTATGAGGGTAGGGTTGTATGATGGTAGGGTTGTATGACGGTAGGGTTGCATGACGGTAGGGTTGTATGACAGTAGTGTTGTATGATGGTAGTGTTGTATATTGCTTAACTGCTAAACTGGTGGTTATGAAGTGTGTGTGGAGGCGTCGCTGTGTCGCCTGGTGCTGGGGATGGGTTCACTAGTCGTGCCAACAAGGTTTTACTAGGTTGCAGTTCCTCCCTCACAAGGCGAGAAGGCACCAGCTAGCTTGTAAAACAGCGCTAGTCACTCCAGTACTGCTGCTTCAACTACTTGTGGTTCTCGCTCAGCGTTTCGGGCTCTTGACGCAATTATCAAGATCCCTGGGTGCTTGTGTATCCTCCAGCGTCCTTGTACTTCAGCTCTGAACTTTCCAGTGAAGAGTCTGCCGTCCTTAGGGAGGTCGTGCACAGCAGCCAGTAAGAGATACTAGCAGACGCGATAACGGATTAGTGAGATAAGTATGTTCTTGTATTAGACCATCCATGCTTGTTACTCGCATACCTAGCACTAGGAATCTCCTCTCGCGTCCTGGTGGAGAGTTCACACGTTACATGAAGGGAGAGTCCTAACACTTAACATAAACACTCTCACCTCAAGCTGTCTGCACACTTAAGTCTAATTATGAGACGGAGGGATCCATGCTCTACTGTATTCTGCAGTAGATCTAATTAGGTGGCTACAGGGTCTACTGTGCCTCCACATTATCCCCTGTAATACAGCTAACCCTGCCGTGTGTACATTATTTTACGTCAGTCCATACAGCTGTACTTAAGGTTGTTCATTACTGCATCAATTGTACTGGGATTAATATCACGGTGACAGAATTATTCCATCAATTTGTTCTTTTATTTCATGGTCCTTGGGAACACTTGTTCCACTTGACTATTATAGGAGTTGCTCATTTCTATTTTCGAAAAATATCAGGCATTTGTAAGGGACCAGTTATTGGGGGAGGGGGAGAGGGAGATAGGGAAAGGGGTTGTGGAAGTAATCCGACAATTGATAAAAATTTAGACAGTGGCAAAAGTCGACAAGTGGGAATTAAGACACTGGTAACAGAGAATGCACTTAATACGACGTTTCGCCCAAGACTGGGCTTTAATATGTGCTCGGTAACACGTTTTACCTCCTTCGTAACACGTTTCTGCCTCACTGGTGTTATTGGCATTCGTGAAAATAGGCAGAGAGAGAGCGAGAGAGAGAGAGAGAGAAGAGAGAGAGAGAGAGAGAGAGAGAGAGAGAGAGAGAGAGAGAGAGAGAGTTATATTACCATTCCCCAGCCGTTATAAAACCCATGAGGTTTTAGTGCTTCCCCATACACACAATGTTCTATTAATAAAAAATATCTTATATACATATCGCCATTTTAATAACACAACCATCTTAACAACTCTACCAAGTTCTTCCCAGACATAGTGTGATCTTTATCTCTCTCTCTCTCTCTCTCTGTATGTCTGTCTCTCTCTCTCTCTCTCTCTCTCTCTCTCTCTCTCTCTCTCTCTCTCTCTCTCTTCTCTCTCTCTCTCTCTGCTGTCTTTTCCCCCGTCTGTCTCTCTCTCTCTCTCTCTGTCTCTCTCTCTCTCTCTCTCTCTCTCTCTCTCTCTCTCTCTCTCTCTCTCTCTCTCTCTCTCTCTCTCTCTCTCTCTCTCTCTCTCTGTTAGTTCGCGTGTTAGCGTGTGGGATATTTCGTATATACACACATTTTATTACACAAAGCCATCATTACTGTGTCCTATCAGTGTGGCTTTATTACTGTGGCTTATTACATCGTTAATGCAGTTGGCTTATTACCTCGTTATTGCACTGTGACTTATTGCCTCGTTATTGCACGGTGGCTTATTACCTCGTTATTGCACGGTGGCTTATTACCTCGTTGATGCAGTGTGGCTTGTTGCAGTGTGGCTTAATACCTCGTTGATGTAGTGTGGCTTGTTGCACTGTGGATTAATACCTCGTTGATGTAGTGTGGCTTGTTGCAGTGTGGCTTAATACCTCGTTGATGCAGTGTGACTTACCATGTTGATGCAGTGTGGCTTGTTGCACTGTGGATTAATACCTCGTTGATGTAGTGTGGCTTGTTGCAATGGTGCTTAATACCTCGTTGTTGCAGTGTTCCTCATTATCTCGTTGCAGCGCAAGGTAAACAACTCTACCTAGAGGATTCTTAATCCACGAAATCCCCCGAGGGTTATTAATCCAGGGTTGTCCCCTAGTGTTACTTAAAAAAGATAACTCAGGGTGGTTATTAATTTAAGCCCTCCTCCAGCAGCTCACACAACACTCGGGGTAACTGATGTATTCTCGACTTTCCCAAAACCAGAGAACTTCCTTAATTTTCTAGATTTCCATATTTTTTTTCCTTAATTCTTAATGTTACTCTCCTCTTTCCCTTCCTCTTACCCTTCCTCTTCCTCTTTCCTCTTTCCTCTTCCCTTCCAGCCGGCGTCCGGACGCATTAAGTAAATATTTTGAGCCTTTTTACCAATTTTTTTTAGGTAATGTTTGGAAAGTCTGTAACCTGATGCTCTGGGAAAAGTTGCTAATTGAAATCGTACTTAATATCTGAGGTAAGAATTTTGTTTTTATTTAAAATATCTTGATATATTATATATATATATATAATATGCACTACAACATTACCTCTGTGTGTATACACTGAAAGATACTCCTTGATATATATATATATATATATATATATATATATATATATATATATATATATATATATATATATTATATATATATATATATATATATATATATATATATATATATATATATATATATATATATATATATATATATATATATATATGCAAAAAGATCACAGTAAACAGGTGATATCAAAATATGCAAGAAAACCACTATGAAAAAATAGAAGAATTCCAAGGCTTTCGTGACTACTCACATAATGTGAGTAGTCACGAAAGCGCTTGGAATTCTTCTATTTTCATAGTGTTTTCTTGATATATATATATATATATATATATATATATATATATATATATATATATATATATATATATATATATATATGGAGGTACCACCTCTGGAACTGGACTGGGGACCCTCATCCTCAGAGAAAAGAATAAACTTGCTTCAGGGAAAACTCAAGGTTCTCCCTGAAGCTGTTTGAAAATTTTCTCCTACCACCACATATATTTTATATATACTTTATTTAAAGACAAAATATAGTGACAAAATACATTGACAAGAATACAATAGGGAGTAAAACAACATAGATAACAACTCAGAGCTACATGTCAAATACTTCGTCCAGCTCCCCGGCAGTGGGCCGCGTGCCCAGAATGCTGCAGGCATTTTCCCTCTGGATCGCAATACTGAGTCTCTGAAAGAGGAAGTTGGCCGCCCTGTGGTCCTTGGTTTCTATGAGGAGTTTTTCACCCAGCTCTTTGAGAAACTTTAGAGCACACTTGCCCCATGCTCCAAGGGTTTCCGACCCTATTAGGATGAAGTTATAGCATATTTGCGGGTCTTCTGGGTCTCCCTGTGGCTGGCAGCTCCACCCCCTTCGGCTACGGAGTATGGCAAGTAGTTGTCTGCCATTGTGGCAGCACAGGTGTAGTCCCAAGCAATCTGCTTACCATCCTTCCAGGGTAGCATAGTGGCTCCATCACGACGCTTTTGACTTCCATCAGACCTCTGCACTTGGGGTTCCCGTTGAGCTGGAACGGGCATATTATATATATATATATATATTTATACATATATAATATGTAGAGAGAGCGAGAGAGAGAGAGGGAGAGTTGTTGTAGGTTCGCCGGTACATCCGGCCCGGGTCTTCTCCAAATGGTGACCCGGCAAGAGAGAGATGCACTCGTCGCTGTGTATACTCTGAGAGACATGTTTCTCACTACACACACACACACTTGACAACAAACACTCCAACAGCCACTGATAACCTCAGTACTCGTGGTGTCAAATTAAAAAAAAAAAGACACGTGTTGTAGGAAATTTATTCTTATATAATTTTAATTTATACGAATCTTGATAAAATTATTAGTAAGAATTACATTGTGTATATATATATATATATATATATATATATATATATATATATATATATATATATATATATATATATATATATATATATATATATATGTATATATATATATATATATATATCCTAACAGATTTCATAAATCAATAGATGGTGGTTCAACGCATTTATTTTTTTATTCTCCCCGCTTATTGATAAACTATCATAGATGAAATAATCGTCGTTAGATAAATACTGATAAGTCAAATATTCCTTAAAAGACTATCGGGATATATGTAAGTGACCCGTGCGTCTCTGATAAGGAGATTTTGTCTTTTGTTTTAATTTTACCCAGCGTTGTACGACCCTTGTGGGTTTAGCGCTTAGTTATGATTACAATAATGATAATACTAATAATGATGTTAAGGTGTTGGATCCGCACTGACGGGAAGAATCAACTTTGGGGGGGGGAGGGGATTCTCGAAGCTGATTAGGGGCTCTTGATCTGAGGAACTGGACTCGTACTCCAATTTTCTTGAAGTGAGCCCTTTCCCCCCAGGAGCTCAACGACCCCCTACCTGTTTAGCGCTCCCCCACGACTGCAATAAGAGCGTATTGAAGGGAAGGTGAAGCAACAGGTCAAGATTCTCTTGCAAGGGGTCACTGTGGTAGGGAAAGACCTGGAGACAGATACAGATGAATCATTACAATTTGAGGCTTTATTGATGTTTCGCTAACGCCGTTGACTTCATCGAGTGTCCCGATGAAGCCTGCTGCAAGGGCGAAATGTGGTCAATAAACGATCACATCTATACTGCGTTTGTGTTTCATTTACCATAGGAAACGATTTGCCAGAGAATCAACTGAGTTATGCATCTGAGACAGTGTGTTTGAGACGCTTCAGGTCAGAACTGAGATTAAAATACAATATCACACGTATGAGAGAATCTATTATTATAAGACATTCCGCACAATAGACTTTTCTTTTTAAGTCAACGGGTGAAATTTGGTCCGGTAACAAGTATCGTTCTGAGACGAAACTCTCCTGGAACACAGAAGGGTTCACGAACACACAGGAGGGTTCACGAACACGCAGGAGGATTCACGAACACACATGAGGTGCTTCTTAGTATATATATATATACACTAGTGGTGAATAAGTGACGATTGTACACATTACATATGAAGCTTTAATCGGCAAAATTACATGATACTGGTGAAGAAAAGCTCTTATTTATGTGAAGACGAAAGCTCTCTTACTTATGTGAAGCAACTTACTTCTCTGTATGGTGAGCCATGTCACTGGCCTCTCTCTATGGGCCAATTCCCTCGAGGGAGGTTCCTTGATGCCAGTGAGGGGCTCTTGATGGAAAAAACTGGACCTGTCATTGCCTTAGATCGAGTCTGCTTGCCTGCCACTCGCAGAATGCAAAAGGCCATTCACCCTGGCCGCGGGGGCGTTGACCCCTGCGGCCAGGGTCCCCCAGGTAGACTCCAGGTCTTCAAAGCCAATAAACCAACATTAATCTTTCAGCAGGTTGGAAAGACTGGCTCGGGTTGAAACCTAGTCTACAAAACACACACACACACATCCGGTCCAAACACTGGCTATATGTTTTTCTTATAAATTTGAGAATCACTACTGGATACCAGTAATGTACCTACGACAAAAATAAAAAGAATGGTATTGCTGATCAAAACTACCCTACAACCTTTCGCTCTGAGAGCGAAACGTTGTATTCTCTCCGTCATCACTGCTACCACATAAATCCAAAAAGCCTGTGCACTTTGCCGAAGCCTAGTCAAAACATGGAGGAAAAAAATTCACTTGCTTGAGTGCTCACAGATTTCCGGCAGACTGCGTTTCCAATCTTGTCAAAAAATGGCCAATTTGTCCCAAAAAATTAATTCTTTTACTTGAATATCATTAACAGCAGAGAAAGACGCAGCAAGGTCAAAAGGTCTAAGAAAAAAAAAGAACAGGTTATACTCAAATCACCCGCACATAAAACAGATACTTAAGACGACGTTTCGGTCCGACTTGGACTATTAACTAGTCATACTATGGGACTAGTTAGTCTGTGTATTTGTGTATTGCAGTTGCGGTATTGTGCCTTTTTCTTCTTTAAGGACAGGTCACAAGCGAAAAACCCGGTCATGAACGCTGGAGACAGCTATAAAACGATGACCCTACAAAACTCTCCATGCAAGTATATTAATTATCTCTTCAATTTGGAATCCCAAAGGTCAGTCAATCCCAAAACTTCCTTCTTGCCCTTCAATATGGCGGAATCAACAGCAGACTGTATTGTACAGGTACTGACATGTTAACGCCGAGATATTGCTGGAAATGAGACGTATATTCACAATTAAGTCATTGAAAGAGACAGTTCTCCTCTAGCGGCTTTATTTAACAGGGTCGAAAAATAGATGAATAAGACATAATAAGACATATTCGCAATACTTGGGTATTATTGTGGAGACGTTTCGATAATGACTTCATCAGTCTAGTTCAGAAAATGATAATGGATTGGACTGATAGTCACTGATTGGCGAAACATCTCAATAATGATACCCAAGTGTTGCATATGTGTCTGATTCATTTACTTCTCAAGGATTGAAAAGACCACCAGTAGCGAAACGTCGCCTTCAATAAATATTTTCATTATACTTGTGTTCCATATCTCAGCAACACCCTCGTTAAAACACATCTAGCAATACAAAACATTCGCAGTACACATATTACGTTCCTGAACCCCAATACTCTCAACATACACACACACACACACACACACACACACACACACACACACACACGTACTGAACTTCCAAACATTAACATTACCTTTTTCAACGAACTTTAAGAGTAACACTGCAAAACTTGGAATAAAAGGCCACAATACCGTGGCTGGAACATCTCACCAGCAACCCGAACCTAGAAGATGAACCCCCTGACGAGGTTTCGGACCCTCCTGAACCTTTGTCAAATTAATCAAATCACTAATTAATTTGAGAAAATTAATTTTGTGAAAATTTCGGCTCGTTGTCCCTTCCTGGCTGTCTCCACCACAAACACCTTTCGAAATTCCTCAGCTCTGACTAGCGTCTTCATGGTATGGTGTGACTTTTAGATGAGTGTGTATATATACTGTTGAGAGATACCCATCAGTGTGTATAACCTTGCCGTGTTAATAACTCAAGGAAAGGTGGCCTTCTCTTCCTCCTCCTTCTTCCTCTCCCTCTTCCTATTCGAAGTAGATGAAGCATATCTTTGAAATCCCCGCGAGAACAGTTGGCTTCGCTCTGGAAGCGCCCGGGAAAGCAATCTGAAGCGAAACGACCCACGCAAGTACGAATCTGGCCTGCATGCGTGACATAAACTCTCTCACGATAATTCAGCAGCGTCAGGTACGAGGGAATAGGGTGAACAATACTCGACAGTTCAGTCCTACTGCCATCGTTGACTGTCGCCTCTCTGCTGGAGCTTCGAGGTAACGACTGGAGCGAGAAGACTACTTGTGACGACTGACGTTAGTGACGACAACCTAGCTGGACGTAGTCGTCTATACACCGAGAGGATGCTTGTATAATTACGTTTACAGAGTATCGACTACACGAGATTTAATAAGGCTTTATATTAACGTTTCACCACCAGTCAAGACTGCTTTAATACCTAAAATATTGATTAAATTCAACTCTGAGTATTTATACACTGAGAGACAGACACCTCATTGTGTGTGTGTTATATATATATATATATATATATATATATATATATATATATATATATATATATATATATATATATATATATATACCATGAATAGACTTCATAGGTAGTTACAGATGAATATCATATATATATATACCAATGATTTGGACAGTCAAGATTCAGTCTCGACAGCTATCATGAAATAATCTTATCGAATTAAATAATATTTCATAATGTATCGTTTCATAATGCATAGCCATGATGTATTGGGCACACGGTATGTGAAGAGCTATGCAAATATTTTGGTTCAAACTACTGACCCGAGGTCAGGTAAGCCAGTGGAGGGTTCTGCCCTAGTCCAAAACAGTATCAACAGCAAATTCCTGGGTTTGACTGACACCTTCTCTCCTTTTAGCTATTATTATTATTATTATTATTATTATTATTATTATTATTATTATTATTATTATTATTATTATTATTATTATTATTAGAGTATTATTATTGTTGTTATTAATATAACAGAGTATTATTACTATTATTATTGACTGCCTCTCGCCCCACAGGGTCACTGACTGGGTCATCATATGACTCGTGTCAAGAATTTGTTTTTCATGACAAACAAATCAGCAACAATATTGCCTGGAACAAATACTTCCGGCCACTACAGACTCATCGAGAACACAGCTACTGAGCGAACAGTGGAAAATGTGATTACGTTTTTCACTCTACATTAGTGAAAGACGGTCAGTGGGTTAAAAAAAATTATAAAAAAAAAATATTTATCACATCGGCCCTCTCTCAGTAAGGTAGAGTGACTCATCAAAGGAATCCCATTCACCATCGTTCATCCAACTGCTGTCTGATGTTGAATGTGATTCTTCGGGGGCACTTTACGTTGATGGGAGACGGACAGCGTGGCGAAAGAAAAGGAATAAGCTAGAGGCAATAGATGTCATGTTTGAGAGCAATGTGTTGTGTGAATATTATGCCGTGAATTAGAAGCGTACGAATTAGAAGACGGTGTGGGGCTACGAAAGCTATAATTCTGAAGACTGAGGAGGGGTCGTTGCGATGGTTTAGTCATTTAGAAAGGAATGGTGCACAATTAGATGACCAACACGGTGTATAAATTCTTGGTGGAAAGTATGAAGGGCTGTTGTCGTCTCAAAGGATTGTAGAAAGTAGAATGAAGGAGGTTTTTAAGTGGTAATTTGAAATCATTTTAAGCAGGGAGGACCTTCATTCTACGACGCATCCAGCAGGAACAGTTCAGAACTTACCCACAACAGTGTGGCTGGAACAGTTCAGAACTTACCCACAACAGTGTGGCTGGAACAGTTCAGAACTTACCCACAACAGTGTGGCTGGAACAGTTCAGAACTTACCCACAACAGTGTGGCTGGAACAGTTCAGAATTTACCCACAACAGTGTGGCTGGAACAGTTCAGAACTTACCCACAACAGTGTGGCTGTAACAGTTCAGAACTTACCCACAACAGTGTGGCTGGAACAGTTCAGAACTTACCCACAACAGTGTGGCTGGAACAGTTCAGAATTTACCCACAACAGTGTGGCAGGAACAGTTCAGAACTTACCCACAACAGTGTGGCTGGAACAGTTCAGAATTTACCCACAACAGTGTGGCTGGAACAGTTCAAAACTTACCCACAACAGTGTGGCTGGAACACTTCAGAATTTACCCACAACAGTGTGGCTGGAACAGTTCAGAACTTACCCACAACAGTGTGGCTGGAACAGTTCAGAACTTACCCACAACAATGTGGCTGGAACAGTTCAGAACTTACCCACAACAGTGTGGCTGGAACAGTTCAGAACTTACCCACAACAGTGTGGCTGGAACAGTTCAGAACTTACCCACAACAGTGTGGCAGGAACAGTTCAGAATTTACCCACAACAGTGTGGCTGGAACAGTTCAGAACTTACCCACAACAGTGTGGCTGGAACAGTTCAGAACTTACCCACAACAGTGTGGCTGGAACAGTTCAGAACTTACCCACAACAATGTGGCTGGAACAGTTCAAAACTTACCCACAACAGTGTGGCTGGAACAGTTCAGAACTTACCAACAACAATGTGGCTGGAACAGTTCAGAACTTACCCACAACAGTGTGACTGGAACAGTTCAGAACTTACCCACAACAGTGTGGCTGGAACAGTTCAGAACTTACCCACAACAGTATGGCAGGAACAGTTCAGAATTTACCCACAACAGTGTGGCTGGAACAGTTCAGAACTTACCCACAACAGTGTGGCAGGAACAGTTCAGAATTTACCCACAACAGTGTGGCTGGAACAGTTCAGAACTTACCCACAACAGTATGGCAGGAACAGTTCAGAATTTACCCACAACAGTGTGGCTGGAACAGTTCAGAACTTACCCACAACAGTGTGGCTGGAACAGTTCAGAACTTACCCACAACAGTGTGGCTGGAACAGTTCAGAACTTACCCACAACAGTGTGGCTGGAACAGTTCAGAACTTACCCACAACAGTGTGGCTGGAACAGTTCAGAACTTACCCACAACAGTGTGGCTGGAACAGTTCAGAACTTACCCACAACAGTGTGGCTGGAACAGTTCAGAACTTACCCACAACGTTACACAGGAGTGACCGAAGAGTAGTTCTCTGGAAGAACACTTTCACATTATTATTATCTCACATTAATAACCCTAACCGTTATCATCTTAGGAAAATCCAAACAATGACATTAATACCTATGTAGGTACCTATTTCCTCCTGGGTGAGCAGGAAGTGTTCCTACTTTCTGTCTCCAGACGTCCGAGTACTTTCACCCTTGAACACTCCAGCACCTACAAAATTCCGAACACTTTCGTGTAGGTCAACTGAAAAATATTGCCAGTTGTGAACGAGCCCATGTATAAATTTAATCAACGGCAGACTTACAGCGAAGCTTAATAACCTTCCATTATGCTATTTTCGTCTCAAAGGCACCCGTAATTGCGACCCAAATTTTACGCTGATCTCATAATTAGGTTTTAAGTTAGAAAGGAAAGGAGGTGCGTCAGTGAGGAGGATAAAAATCTATGGCAGTCATTACTACTCACTCGTACCGGTATGGAAGTAAACAAAGAGTTTTTTCAAGTGTAAACAAAAGGTGTATTTTCCACTGTATGCGCATACAGTTCTTCTCGCTCACTGTATAAAAAAAAATGCCTTTGTCTCTTTGATATCGCTAGTTATATTGTTGGGTGATGTATACACTGTGACTGTGAAATACATACAGGAGAACAAACTCTTATGTAAGAAAGCGTTTCGAAATTATATATACATATCGTGCCGAATAGGTAAAATTGGTCAGTTAGCAAGAACTCATTTAAAATTAAGTCCATTCTAAAATTTTCTCTAGTTCGTTTAAAGATATATTTTTTTTCATTTATGTTAATGTAAAATTTAATAATTTTGTACCAAAAGAACCAAAGAAAACTTACCTAACTTTTATAATAAGCGCAATTTAATTTAGCCTAATCCAGCTAAATATATTTTAGATAAGTTTACAATAGTTTAATAATAAACAAACATAATGAAATATATTTTTTTCGTTAAGTTCAGAATGTTTTTTTGAGAAATTTATTGCGTACACAAATCTAAGTCACCTCGTGTGTGTGTTCTAAGTCACCTCGTGTGTGTGTTCTAAGTCATCTCGTGTGTGTGTTCTAAGTCATCTCGTGTGTGTGTTCTAAGTCACCTCGTGTGTGTGTTCTAAGTCACCTCGTGTGTGTGTGTGTGTTCTAAGTCACCTCGTGTGTGTGTGTTCTAAGTCACCTCGTGTGTGTGTGTTCTGTCACCTCGTGTGTGTGTGTTCTAAGTCACCTCGTGTGTGTATGTGTGTTCTAAGTCACCTCGTGTGTGTGTGTGTGTGTGTGATCAGTCACCTCGTTTGTGTGTGTGTGTGATCAGTCACCTCGTGTGTGTGTGTTTGTGTGATCAGTCACCTCGTATGTGTGTGTGTGATCAGTCACCTCGTGTGTGTGTGTGATCAGTCACCTCGTGTGTGTGTGTGATCAGTCACCTCGTGTGTGTGTGTGTGTGTCGTGTGATCAGTCACCTCGTGTGTGTGTGTGTGTGATCAGTCACCTCGTGTGTGTGTGTGTGTGTGATCAGTCACCTCGTTTGTGTGTGTGTGTGATCAGTCACCTCGTGTGTGTGTGTGCGTGTGATCAGTCACCTCTGTGTGTGTGTGTGTGTGTGATCAGTCACCTCGTGTGTGTGTGTGTGATCAGTCACCTCGTGTGTGTGTGTTTGCGTGTGATCAGTCACCTCGTGTGTGTGTGTGTGATCAGTCACCTCGTGTGTGTGTGTGTGATCAGTCACCTCGTGTGTGTGTGTGTGGTGTGATCAGTCACCTCGTGTGTGTGTGTGGATCAGTCACCTCGTGTGTGTGTCGTGTGATCAGTCACCTCGTGTGTGTGTGTGTGTGTGATCAGTCACCTCGTGTGTGTGTGTGATCAGTCACCTCGTGTGTGTGTGTGTGATCAGTCACCTCGTGTGTGTGTGTGTTTGCGTGTGATCAGTCACCTCGTGTGTGTGTGTGTTTGCGTGTGATCAGTCACCTCGTGTGTGTGTGTGATCAGTCACCTCGTGTGTGTGTGTGTGATCAGTCACCTCGTGTGTGTGTGTGTGTGCGTGTGATCAGTCACCTCGTGTGTGTGTGTGATCAGTCACCTCGTGTGTGTGTGTGCGTGTGATCAGTCACCTCGTGTGTGTGTGTGATCAGTCACCTCGTGTGTGTGTGTGATCAGTCACCTCGTGTGTGTGTGTGGTCAGTCACCTCGTGTGTGTGTGTGGTCAGTCACCTCGTGTGTGTGTGTGTGTGTGTGTGTGTGATCAGTCACCTCGTGTGTGTGTGTGTGTGATCAGTCACCTCGTGTGTGTGTGTGTGTGATCAGTCACCTCGTGTGTGTGTGTGTGTGTGTGTGTGTGTGTGTGTGTGATCAGTCTAAGAGAGAGAAAAACATTTATTCTTCGCCAAGGTTTCTTATTGACATTTTAAACATTTTATTTTTGTCCAGGATATCCTGATCAATAATAAAATTACATTTTATTATGGTTTGTTTCGTAATAGTATTCACGTATGTTAAGTGTATATTTACGTCTGTTCTGTATTTTCTATCATTAGACAGGTTTATTTAGGCAAGGTTTAATAATTATTAAATACCTCTGAAGATGGTTGAGTAAGTCTGAGTGTTTATACAGTGTTAAATCTTCTTTCCTCCACTAATGAAGAAGTTGGTAATAATAATAATATTAATATTATTATAGCATTTTTTTTTAACACAAAGGCCATCTGCCACCAGGTAGGGTGAAACGAAAAAGAAGAAACACTTTCACCGTCACTTGTTCAATCACTGTCTTGCTAGAAGCATGATGAACTCACAGCTCAGATGACTCTCCTCCTGATGATGGATCAAATCCCCGTCCCTCCTTCCCTCCACCTCAGATCTATACACCTTTCTAGTCATCATATTTTGCTCCATCCTCTCTAAATATTCACACCACCTTAACAGCCCCTCAGCCCTCTCAATAATACTGTTGGTAACCTCCACACCTAGTCTCCAGGCTCCGTATTATTATTATTATTATTATTATTATTATTATTAGATGTACTAATACCTTGGGGTCATATTGCGCCCAGGGAACGGAATCTGATCAGGTTAAATCTAAGGAATTCAAGTGATCTCTAATTTCCCTTCACCAGCATCAAGTGTGCCACCCGGGAGAAAGAGAGGAAGAAGAGGGTGTATATACTGGAGAGGTTGGCATGCAGAGGCAAGAGGCTTACGAAGGAGACACAACTACTGTCGCGCGGGGGATATTTTGAGCTAGACGCGACCCTGTTGTGCTGCCATCCGCTCTTTCTCTCTCTCTCTCTCTCTCTACTCATTCATGTTGTATGGTCATTGAGTTTAGCGCTTCCCCGTGATAATATTAATATTCAAGACAGTTCAAATCCCATGAAAAATTCACTAGGAGAATATGCTAGACGCCGATGTTGAAGGTGTGAGTGGTGTTTGCTGTTACTAAGTGGGATTTGTGGAAGTGATTGGCGTTTTGAGTTTTATGGAGTGATTTGTGTGTTGTGAGGATGGTTGTGTGTTGTGAGGATGGTTGTGTGTTGTGAGGGTGGTGAGTTGTGTGTTGTGAGGATGGTTGTGTGTTTGAGGGTGGTTGTGTGTTGTGAGGGTGGTTGGTTGTGTGTTGTGAGGGTGGTTGTGTGTTGTGAGGGTGGTTGGTTGTGTGTTGTGAGGGTGGTTGATTGTGTGTTGTGAGGGTGGTTGGCTGTGTTGTGAGGGTGGTTGTGTGTTGAGGATGGTTGTGTGTTGAGGATGGTTGGATGTGTGTTATGGGAGTGACTGTGTTGAGGGAGTTAATAACTGAGTGTTGGAGAAGTAATTGATTTTACTGTGGCGGTAAATGTTCATGTTGCAGAACTCTATTGTGTGTAATTGTGAGGTTTGGTCACATGATGTCTCAGGCGAGGGTGGCGAAATTTTGTTCCGTGAGCTTGCGTTTCTCTCTATACTCAGCAGTGCGTCATTGGGATCAGACTCTATTGTGGGAGAATATAACGAGAGATGACTACGTAAGACGGCAAAGGAACGCCTAAATTCAGTCGCATCGTAGTAGGATACACTACGTAAGGAGCACAGAGGGAGCAATACAGTGAACTCACTCGCGAGAATATAACGTATTAAACATAGAAGCTGCAGGAAAGGCAGAAAGAGGCGACGGTAATACAGTCGTCAGGAAACAGGCCAAGTGTCTCCCGTCAGGAAACATGACAAGTGTCTCCCGTCAGGAAACATGACAAGTGTCTCCCGTCAGGAAACAGGACAAGTGTCTCCCGTCAGGAAACAGGACAAGTGTCTCCCGTCAGGAAACAGGACAAGTGTCTCCCGTCAGGAAACAGGACAAGTGTCTCCCGTCAGGAAACAGGACAAGTGTCTCCCGTCAAGGAAACGAAGATCCGTGTTTCCCTGACACGGATTTTCCTCAACCCGTGACTCGGTAATCATCTGCTGGCTTAACCCAAGTCATGCAAATGGCTTGGGTAAGCCATCTGCATCTACTGTGTTGAAATAATAATAATAATAATAATAATAATAATAATAATAATAATAATAATAATAATAATAATAATAATAATAATAATAATAATAAAATAAGAATAAATTTTTATGAAGAGAATTTATAATCTGTAAAAAAAATGAAAGGAGAAAAAGATCTGAAATTTCACTTCCCTGAATTTCTTAACCACAATTTCGATAGGAGTGTTTTGACAACGTTTCGATCCCTTTTTTTACTAATATTAAGTGGCGAGTTGATAATGGTCTAAGATGGACCGAAACGTCGGCGAAAGTTTTCTCTCAAATTGTGAGTTGCTTGTGAACCTGAGTTGATGTTAGTGTCAGCAAGGTGCACCTGGGACGCAGGTGTCAGCAGCGTGCACCTGGGACGCAGGTGTCAGCAGCGTGCACCTGGAACTCAGGTCAGCAGCGTGCACCTGGGACTCAGGTGTCAGCAGCGTGCACCGGACAGTGTCGCGGTGCACCTGGGACCGTCGCAGGGCACTGAAACTCAGGCAGCAGCGTGCACCTGGGACTCAGGTGTCAGCAGCGTGCACCTGGGACGAAAGTGTCAGCAAGGTGCACCTGGGACGCAGGTGTCAGCAGCGTGCACCCTGGGACGCAGGTGTCAGCAGCGCTGACCAGGCCACAACACAGGAATTGATTTTGTGTTGACGCAGCACTTACTCCAGTAATCATACCTGCAGGTATCCACCCCTCCATGGAGGGCGCATCTGATGGTGCTCCTCGCCTCCACCCCTCCATGGAGGGCGCATCTGATGGTGCTCCTCGCCTCCACCCCTCCATGGAGGGGGCATCTGATGGTGCTCCTCGCCTCCACCCCTCCATGGAGGGGGCATCTGATGGTGCTCCTCGCCTCCACCCCTCCATGGAGGGGGCACCTGTGGTTATGCTCCTAACCCTCCATCCCTCCAACTCTATCAACTATCCTCATAAATCTTCCGCGTGCTTGATAGACTGTTCTGAAAGACACTGCTGTAGCGTAACATAGCTGTCATACCATAGCATCTGCAGTTCTGAAGTGTAACATAGCTGTCGTACCATAGCATCTGCAGTTCTGAAGTGTAACATAGCTGTCCTACCACAGCATCTGCAGTTCTGAAGTGTAACATAGCTGTCGTACCATAACATCTGCAGTTCTGAAGTGTAACATAGCTGTCGTACCATAGCATCTGCAGTTCTGAAGTGTAACATAGCTGTCGTACCATAGCATCTGCAGTTCTGAAGCATAACACAGCTGTCGCACCATAGCATCTGCAATTCTGAAGCATAACACAGCTGGCGTACCATGGCTTCTTCAGTTCTGCAGTGTAACATAACTCGTACCATAGCAACTGTAGTGGCTGTGCAAGACGATATCTTCATAGCTCTACTGTAATCTCATATTTTATGCTAATAGGCTTCATTTGTTTATGTATGCAATCCATACCTGACGGATGCCTGAAGGAGGCTTCTTGGGGTCAACGCCCGCGAGGACAGGTCCCTGACAAGACCTCCTGTACGATGGGAAGATTTTGTTTCCATTTAACTCCGATATCGAGTATGGTAATGCCATACTGGGGGTGTACCATGGTTTTATTTCAGTAAAGAATAGGTTTATCTTTCCCTGCATGATAGATATAAGGCTCTGCATGAAGGATATAGGATCCTGCATGAAGGATATAGGATCCTGCATGAAGGATATAGGGTTCTGCATGAAGGATATAGTGTTCTGCGTGAAGGATATAGAGCCCTGCATGAATGATATAGGGCGCTGCATGAATGATATAGGGCCCTGCATGAAGGATATAGGGCCCTGCATGAAGGATATAGGGCCCTGCATGAAGGATATAGGGTCCTTCATGAAGGTTACAGGGGTCTGCATAAAGGATATAGGGGACTTGTATGAAGGATATAGGGCCCTGTATGAAGGATATAGGACCCTCCATGAAAGATGTAGGTCTCTCTATAAAGGTTACAGATAGATTCCTTGCCCCTCTCCTCGCCGAGGCATGTTGCAAGTCAGACGGAGAGAAAACATCCCCTAGATCTAGGATCAAGCTTATGCCGATGAAAATAATAACAATATCAATAGCTGTCCCTTTGCCCTCTACCCTGGAAACCCTTCTCTTTCTCTGGAGCCCCTTGCCCCTTCCCTCTGGAATAGCTGCATTGGACGACGCCCCTACCGCTTCCTTCCTTGCCCCCCATGATGGGTGTCTGCAGTAAAGATCATGTCCACCGCACATGATGGAATGGCTTGGTCCGCAGTGTCACGGAAGCAGTTCTAAACTCACGCAATCCTCTACAGATCCACACAATTCACTGCTACGGCAGGAAGGTGCTTGTTGATGAGGACACCTTGATTATCATGTCATGCCTTGATAAAGCTCTACGTATTTCGAAAAGTGAATGCTCTGCACTGAGTGTTGCTTGGCACCTAGTGCCTTTCTGCCATAATTGTCTGCAACACTTGCCATCCTTCATCTAAATTCACTATTACCTGTCAAAATCATTAAACAAACTCTTTAACAGATATCCTCAATTTAATTCTACATGGGATCAGTTGTCTTCATCTCGTGCTAAAATTCAGGACTCATAATTCTTTGTATGGTATGCTACCCAGATGTCACAAACACCCGGGTACCTATTTACAGCTAGGTAAATTTGGGCAGCAGGTGTAAGGAGATTTGCCCTTACCTCTAGGCCAGCCGTGTATCGTGCTGTAGTATAATAGTTATCCCACTATAAACAGCTGGCACAACTGCTGCGCTGAGGGGTAACTTTGGTAGTTAAGGAGGGGAGTGGGGTTTGTGTGTAATTATCTTGCTGTATTTACTTAGCTGAGTTTGCGGGGGTCGTTCAATTAACTCTTTGAGTTTGCGGCGGGAGGGAAGGAAGTGACCAGCTTGCAGTGTGTCACACAGCCTGCAGAATGGGAGGTAATCATGTTTTTTTCTCAGGCAGGAAATGAAAGGCTCTATCTCTTCGGATTAAGAGCCCTTCAGAGAGAGAGAGTGAGCGTCCGATTCGTGTCCTTGACACTTGCGACTAATGGTTGCAAAACAGCTCTTATTTATTTACGTTTAAAGCTCAAAAGTTATTCCACTCTTGTTATCAAACACATTCCACTTTTGTTCCCTTTGAAGAAATGTTCACTAATATCTGTGAGTGTTTGGGTGTTTAGCTTCCATCCGTGTCGCTGAGTCCAGGCTCCTCCCCTGGTCGTGTCGCTGAGTCCAGGCTCCTCCCCTGGTCGTGTCGCTGAGTCCAGGCTCCTCCCCTGGTAATGAGTTTCTTATGTTTACTCTGTTTTAAATGCTGCAATTATCCTTTGTCGTTTTCCAGGTATGTGAAACTTTCTTTGATGATTTGCTGGAGATCGGAGCTGATGTTTTTTGCACATTACTCTTTTTCCTTGTAGTCTGTCTAGTGTATGTCCTGAAGATCTCAACCATTTGCTCAGATCTGTGAGACTTTCGTATTGTAAGCCTCGTAGCTCAGTGGTTCGACTCCTCGGTCATTCTTCTGTCTATTCATTGACCGTGGTTTTTAATTTTCATGACGATGTTGGTGAATAAGATACCTGTGCTCTCCAGTGAGGCTAGTCAGTTATATCTAAGTTACTGAAGAATAGAACGAGATTGAATTTTCCCGGATTGTCAGCTCCTGTAAGTTCAGGGGTCCAGTTCTCTCAGAATATTTTTGCAAGGCGAGATCTCCAAGGGTCAAGAGACCGAAACTGTTTAAGGCCTCAACACAACTCTCTCTTATGTTTACTTTTGTTTTTTAATATAATACAGCCTGGGTTCTTGTCTTATTTAGCAGAGGCTGTATATGACAACCACAAATAACATCGAGCCTCTTCAGTCACAAGTATTCCAGCTGTGTAATCACATTCTGAGAATGTCATTCCTCCACATCTTCAGTAAGCTTGGTCTCAGACCGGGCCGCAGGAGCGTTGACCCCCGAAACTTTCTCCAGTATACACCCTCTCCAGTATACTCCCTCTCCAGTATACTCCCTCTCCAGTATACTTCCTCTCCAGGGAGGGCTGTACTCTTTCTCTTCTGCCTTTTCGTGTTATTAGTTTGTCTGGGAAAAATCACCTGATGCGGATCTCATGACCCACTCTCCTTTTTTATGAGCTTAGTCCTAATATCACTTTTGAAATCAATGATATGGGTCTTACACAGGATCTTCTCTGTCCTTGAAAGCGGGAGGAACTTCAACTAATTGATGGCAAGTCTCGAGCCTCGCAAATTCCCAATCAAAAAGACCCCAATTGAAATAAGCCAAATTGATTGGTTTTCTAATCCTCCTGGTTAGTAATCCGAATATTTTTTGGGGGTCTTAGAGGGCTTGATATGACGAAAAGGAATATTTATACAATTTTAATCTAATTTGTCATTAGTTGTGTGTGTGACACTAAAATTACAGACTCGTTGAAGCAGAGGCAGTAAACCGTTGCACACGACTTTAAATTAAGAAAAAGAGCGTTGTCACAGCAACGCTTCCTACGCTATGACAGCGAGAGCCGGTGACTCGCTCCCAGGCACCAGGCAGGGGAGAGTCACAGTGCCGTGGATGATCCTGGCATCACGCAGTGGCGAGGCACTGCACCAAGGGTGACCCAGTGAGTGTCCTGGCTGCAGCTGTCACATTCAAACCCACCACACTGTGATTACTCAAGGACTGAACCCTGACTCTCATAGTGACAAGATATATCATCAACGAAAATACTGTAAAATGTACTCTATAATGACAGTACAATTCACAGCATCTTGCTCCGTATAATACTTGAATCTCCAATCCCTAACTCAGACGTAAATCGTGTTCAGGGGCAGAATACTTCTCATCATGCGGCAACCTCTAGGACAAAGGGCATGTGCTATCACTCCTCTTATCCTGGCTTTTATTTGACTGTGATAAAGTTAGTCTCAGTGCACTCTGTAGTTCATAGTTTGCTGTTACTGCGTGGCATCCAACACATGTTGGTACACACTACTTGGGTAAATGTTTTTAAAGTTCAGGACATCTTGTTGTGGTTGATTTTGAAGTGAAGGATTGAGTCATGAATTGGGAATATAGCAGATGGGAAGATGTTTGACAGTATGGATAGGAAGAATATCTGAAGACAGGGGTAAGGGAAGGGAAGGAGGGATGAGAGAATGTCAAATGAAGGAAGTTGAGAGAAGGGAGGAGGGAATGGGATGTCTAGAATAGGGAGGGGAGTAAGAGATATTAATAGAACAGGAGAGGTATGGGGAGGGGGGTTAGAGGATTAGTCCGAGAGAGAGGGAGATGGACCGAGGGCAGGAGGGCAAAGAGGACAGGAAGACGTGATGGATGTGGGTATGTAGGAGAGGGGTAGAGTGGGGGACAACCTTCGGAGTTCTCAGTGGCTTACTGCTGGTGACATATACGAGGAAGGGTGAGGGAAAGAAACAGCTAGTGGAGTGATGGCAGCCTCGGGGTCTGGATGAGGGAGAAACTTTATTGAGATACAGATATACTTAAGTACAATTATGCTCTGCATGGCAATGGGCTTTCTGCATGCACACTTAAGGGTCACCTAAGTTCCCCCGTCTTTTAATATCATGTTTATTTTTCCACTATAATCTACCTTGTCCATAATTACTATCGCATTTGCTTTATCCGTTTCGTAAGTTGAAGTCTACGATCTTTCCTTAATTCAATGTATAACTTAACAAATCTTTGAGGACAATTGTTGTTGTAGAGGTGTGAGCTTTGCATCAGTCTGTTAAACCGTTATTATTTTTCTCTTCGTTGAGGAGGTACAACAGTGTTATTATTTGGGAAGGATAAGATTATATTTTAAGATAACCTTGACAATGTTGCGATAACAGTGTATCTATAGTAAAGATAACAGTGTATCGTAAAGATAACAGTATATCGTAAACATAACGGGAAAAGTTCTGAAGTTCTGTTTCGCTGTTCACTGTGTACTCACCTGTATGTGGTTACAGGGTGTCGAGTCTTAGCTCCTGGGCCCCGCCTCTCGACTTGCCGCTTGCCAAGATTCATTCCCTAACTTCGTAGGCTGTATCGTACCTATTCTTAAAACTGTGTGTGGAGACTGCCTTCGCCACTCTTCTTTGAGGTCATTCCACTGACCAACCACCCTGAGACTGAAGAAATGCTTCCTGACATCCCTGTGGCAAATCTGTGTCTTTAACTTCCGGCTGTGGCCCATCATCCCCTCATCCCTGAGTATCCCTGTCTACCCTATCAATTCCTCTTAGTATTTTGTATGCTGTTATCATGTCTCCCCTGATTCTTCTATCCTCCAATGTCGTTAGATACAGTTACGATAGCTTCTCCTCTTAACATACCTCTATGCATACTTTCGCACTTTCTCCAATTTCTCAACATGCTTTTTCAGATGCGGGTTCCATGCTGGTGCTACATACTAGAAGACAGGCCTGAAACATGTATAAAATTATTAGAATAACTCTTTTGTTGAGATTCCTGAAGGCTACTTTTGGATTTGCCAGACGAGCGTTTGCCGCAGTGGTTATACGCTTGATGTGAGCCTCTAGCGATATACTAGGCACTATGCACACCCTTTTGAGTGAGATCCGTAGCCTCTGTCCCCCCATCCGTGTGGATGTGTGTTGTGTGTGTGTGTGTGTGTGTGTGTGTGAAGCATACAGATTTACAAGGAATTGTATAAAAAAAAGCTTTTAATAGAGCTTGTGTCAAGAAAGTTTGTCTGGATTGGTCCTGCTCAAGATATGACGTGATTTACTGCCAAATTAGAGGTCAAGTAAACAGAGTTGCGTGGTGAGTATACAAGCTTGACATATGCTGCCTTATTACTGAGAGAGAGAGAGAGAGAGAGAGAGAGAGAGAGAGAGAGAGATATGAGAAAGAGAGAACAGCTGCTCTCACTCTAGTGAGAGAGAGGAATCAGATAGCTGAACAAGGTAACTAGCAGATCTAAGAACGTATACAATAGAGTGCGATCGCAGGAAGGTCCAAGAGCTATCCTACTTTGTGATGATCCCTTGCCTTGATGTGATATTTAATTTCTTTAACGGGGAGGGACCGGGAAGCCGACTGAAGGCCTCGAACATACGACTTAAAGCCCCAATCAGCAAGTCATCGCATGACCAACACCAGCGTCGTCAGATGTTTTCATATTTCTTCAGACAAATAGATTACCATCACCGCAGCAAACGCGATTGATCACTTGTGGAATACTGAAAAAAAATGATAATTGAGAACAAGTTTGTATATATATGTGTGCAGAAAATACTTAGATCTTCATCAAGTCATGACATGACTAAGCTCTACACAGAGCGAAACGTTGCCTCGGTGAAAACGTGTTGTGCAAATTACGTCTTTTTCGTCAGTACTGTCGACAGATCCAACCCGGCATACAGGTTCCCACAGTGTAAAAAAGGGGGTCCGTGTTCGTTAGAACTATCGTCCGTGATAGTCACTCTTCAGTGGTCCGTTGTAGAGCCTGTCTTTCCACGGACCAAGAGGGGAAAATGGAAATGTAATATACTTAAGTAATGTTTCGCTCAAGACCAATGTAGCATTAAAATATGTCAAAATAAGTACATATGTCACAGTGGAGTTGCTGGAAGAGTTCACAACCCACAGAATGGAATTGTAAGCCAGACGTTTCGCTCCTCCCTGAATTCATTGGCAGCGTCATAAAGTTCTACGACAAGTCGAAACGTCGCAAGGGATACACACACGCCGAGATGTGTATGTCTCTCAGTGTATATGCATTTGAAGTTAACCTTAGTCTCCATTTGAAGGAGTAAAATGTTCTAGACTGATGGTGTAGTAGAGAGGTTTTAAACTGCGTTGACCAACCAACAGAAGCGACGTCTAGTTATTATTTTTTGTGGGGTTAGTCTTGGACTCCCTCTGTCAAACGTGTGGGCAAGGTAAGGTACGTGTGGGCAAGGTAAGGTACGTGTGGGCAAGGTAAGGTACGTGTGGGCAAGGTAAGGTACGTGTGGGCAAGGTAAGGTACGTGTGGGCAAGGTAAGGTACGTGTGGGCAAGGTAAGGTACGTGTGGGCAAGGTAAGGTACGTGTGGGCAAGGTAAGGTACGTGTGGGCAAGGTAATGATGACTTCTACAAATGGTCAGCTGAAATTAAGTTTCACTAATGTTCAGACACGCTTCTAAGAGTTTATTTTTATTTCGTCATGAAAGAGGAATGTTTTCCCCTTGATGGTGACCTTTACAGGATGACAACTCTATCATAACACACATATATTATCCACAGTGAATACATACCAGCTGACTGGAAGACTCATGGGTAACTATAACAATTGTGGTTATGTGTCCGAGGATGTCGTAGAGGAACTCATAGGTGACTACAATGCTACAAGTGATGTGAGGGCATTCACGGGGGTAGCAGTAGTGGTGTGTGTGTGTGTGTCTTGAGGTGATGTAAGGGAATTTCGTTGAGATTATATTCTTGACGGCGGGTTGCCTGCAGATTGCCCAATTTTGTTGCCCGATTATTAGGGACACAGGGATATATGTTTCATGAAGGGGTTACTACACACTTTGAAAAGTCTAGGAACTTGTGTACTCACCAATTTGTGGTTGCAGGGGTCGATCCATAGCTCCTGGGCCCCGTGTGTGTGTGTGTGTGTTTGTGTGTGTGTATGATTACCTAGCAGGGCATGCAAGGGTCTAGCTCTGGCGCCTGTAGTGACCATAGGATAATATATAAGAAAAACCCACATTCAGCAGTATAGAAAAAATATATTTTAGGCCTAACTAGAGTCTGTTCATGCTCTTTACACTAGTTGAAAGTGATCCCTTATGTATTAAAAAAAAAACAGGTGCACACGATTAGGGATACCTAGGCGGCTTACTGGTATACGGGGATACCTTTCTCAGATAGTTGAAGTAGAGGGGGCTGAGCTTGTACCAGGAGGGGGACACAACCTTTTGTGATCGTGTACCGACCGAAATACTTTTAGTTTATCTAAGCATTTTCCTTTGAAAAACTGAAAAAAAAACTGCACCGGTCTTGGAAATGTAAGGAAAATGGGAGGTGGAACATAATCGATGACATATGAAGAATTTTCCAGGATCCAGTTCATGGTATTTCGTGTTTAAGTTTATGGTTCATGCGAGACGTTAACCATGGCGTGCAGAAGGTCACATATTTTGTGACTCCTGGTAATGGGTCACTTGACCACCAGTGGAGAGAGAGAGAGAGAGAGAAGTTGGTTGATTTAAGTTTCAAGCCTATCGACTTAAAATTACTGTTAAAGTCCAATGTGTGGGCGAAACGTAGATTAACGCTAGTAATCCTCTATATCTATGTCATTTATCCCCACTAAAATAATACCTTTCAATGTAGTATAGAAATTTGATATGTCAAACGTTTCGCTTGATTTTTACGGCTTCGCATACGACCGTAGGGAAGACTGCAATTCAGCTCACAAACGAAAGAATCCGGGTTTGTTACCCGGATGGGGGATTGGAGCCCCAATGGAACTATGTTACTTTGATTTTTTTTTGGGTTATCCTAGGTTCTCCACACATACGCTACTATGTATGATAATCTATGTAACTGTATTTGTGTATACCTGAATAAACTTACTAGTCGGGTGAGCAAGCCAACATACACCTATTACCCTTCTTCACCCAGCAGTAAGTAGGTGCCCGGGGTGTTCGTCGACCATTGTGGGTGACCTCGATATTAATTCTTCCTGGTCTTATGCGCTGTTACGTCAACAGTAGCTTTGTCAATGCCGATGTAAGTTAAAATCAGACACGTAATTCATTATCAAGCACTCAGAACACTGCATAAGATCAGAGCTGGAGTATATGTGGCACCATCACGGTGTTCCAACATAGTAGAGCTCTTGTATATGTGTAGAAGACACAACATGAAGTATAAACAATGTGTGGCAGTTTACACCCACCAGGAGTTGTCCTGGAGACCTGGAGAATGTTGAAAAAAAAACCACCTGAACAAACACCAGAATATATTTGTTATTGAACGTTTCTATCCTGGGACCTTGATCACTACGAGAAAACGTTTCGGTCCTTGAACACTGATCACTGCTAGAAAACACTCATCACTGTCAGAAGTGATCAGGGTCTCAAGACCCAAATGTTTTCTAATAAATACATCCTAATGTTTCTTCACGTTTCTTCTTAAACCCCAATATGCTGTTCAAGGCGTTTTAATAATAATAATAAAAAAAAACACATTTCGCCCACCAATGACTTGATCGGTTCTCTCGATCAATAAAAATAATCACAAAGCGAAAACTACGTCTTATTAACATATTTATCCTTATATGCCACGTTGCTGGGCAAATACATAAATAAACTTCGTAAAGTTCAGATATTTCCCCGCAGCATTATTCCCTAAGCAGGTGAACCTCCTCACAAGAGGAAATAGATCCCTAACAATATACTCCGGAGTATTGGTAAAGGAGAGAGACTGTTCAAGGTAAGACGAGCCTGAACAAGGGAACACACCTGACAGGTGAGTGTACAGGTAATTCAATGATACATTGAACAACGTTCAACGTCAATTAAGACAATTGGGAGAGAGAGAGAGAGAGAGAGAGAGAGAGAGAGAGAGAGAGAGAGAGAGAGAGAGAGAGATTAAAGATATTCTCCATTCAAAGATTCTAGAGTTGAACCAGGTAGTTGAAAGCCATCTTACACACACACACACTCAGATGAATCACAGGGATGTTAGGAAGTATTTCTTCTGTCATAGAGTTGACAGGAAGTGGAACAATCTGGAGAATGATGTAGTGAAGGCAGGATCCATACACAGCTTTAAAAAGAGATACGATAAAGTTCATAGTAGTGACCAGCGAGCTGTGAATCGACCCTTACAACTACAAATAGGTGGGCACACACACACACAAACAATCCCTACATTTCTTTAACATTAACAGTATGAATGACAGCACACGCTGCCAGGAGTATGAAACCAGTAGCGGCCAGCAGAGAGGCGGGGCCAGGAGCTGATAATCGACCCTAGCAACCACAATTATGTGAGTACACACAATATGTAATGGAGATAGGGAGAAAGAGACACCAGATCACAAGAGAAACATAACTGTTTGACATAATACAGAAAATATTAAACAGAAGGACCTAAGACTTATGAAAAAAAAATCTCTCACTGCTGCTCACTTAAACAAAATTGTGAGAAACTCGTATAGCACATTCTCGAAATATAAAATAGCTTTCAAATATATGCATGGAGAAATTTAAAAAAAAAAAAGCCGTTCACAGATATTAAACCAAAATTGGAATATGTAGCGGTTGTGTGTTGCCCACACATAAACATCAGAAAAGAGCCATAAAGCGACTA
>WNWK01001036.1:0-52500 GCA_009830355.1 Cherax destructor | reverse complement strand
TTTCATTGAGTTTCTCCAGTTCCTTGGCTCAAGAGCACTTCCTCAACATCCCGGAGATAAAAAAAATTTTAATAATCCTGTCGTTTATAACGCTCTATGAACCGCTATAAACAAGACAGCTTCTCCATTTTCTTCTACAAAAGTTTCCTAAGGGGAAACTCGGCCAAACTTGTGGCTAAGCTGGCCACAATGAAGATAGATGAGAGAGGGCGTGGTGGTGGCAGTAAAATGTCGTCTTTCATTCCCCGGGGCTCTCCAAGATTGATGATGTAATCTTAAAAACTCTCCAGATGACCACAATAGCCGGAGTTTGCAAGGGGGGGGAGCACCTGAAAGGATGTAGTTTGCTCTCATATTGGTCACAAAAGGTGGTGGTGATGGTTGTGGTGGTGGTAGTAGTAATGGTGGTGACTATGGTAGTTATTGTGGTGGTGATGGTAGTAATAGCAGTGGTAGTAACATATTTGCACAGGTTCAGCTGCTACAATTCTGTTTGCAAAAAAAAAATACATAAACCTTTTTGTTGCATCTTCTGCCTCGAAGTTTCGTTCCATTTTTTTCGAGTTACGGACTCAGTTTCCTAAGAGAGAAAAAGTTAAGTGCTTTGATCTTTCTTCATAAGGTTTGTTTCTGAGAGACGATACGAGCTTGATTGCTCTTCTCTGCACTCTCTCCAGCGAAGGTACAAGCTGCGTAACTCTTTTTTGTACCCTCTGCAGTGATGGTACTACCTTGGTTGCTCCTTCTGTACCCTCTCCAGTGATGGCACTACCTTGGTTGCTCCTTTCTGTACCTTCTCCAGTGATGGTACTACCTTGGTTGCTCCATTCTGTACCCTCTCCAGTGATGGTACTACCTTGGTTGCTCCTTTCTGTACCCTCTCCAGTGATGGTACTAGCTTGGTTGTTCCTTTCTGTACCCTCTCCAGTGATGGTACCCTTTCCAATGAATATAGTGTTTTGTACTTGAAGTTTAGAGATAGTAAGTTTATTCAGGTATACACAATTACATAGCTTATCATACATACCAACATATGTGTAGGTACCTAGAATAACCCAAAAAAGTCAGAGAGAGGAGGAGAGAGAGAGAGAGAGAGAGAGAGAGAGAGAGAGAGAGAGAGAGAGAGAGAGAGAGAAAACTATTATTAAATGCTGAAATTGTTGCAGACTTTCTATCAAGGCCGGATCTACTATGAAACTAATGAAGCTTAAGCTTGAGGACCCCTAATCCCGGAGGTACCCCAGAATCCACTTTAGTCCACATTGCTTAAAAATTTTTGGGTCAATACAAAATAGTTAATTAAGAGGTTAATAAAGTATCAGGTAGGTGTCTAAAATAGAAGATTATATTGACTGTGGTCTTTCCATGTTTTATTTCATCATTCTATGATGCATCATGCATGTATATAGCATTACCCTAAGATTTTCTCCCCCATAACTCGAAAAGGCACAGAGAATTTTTTTTTTTCACACCAGTAACTTGAAGAGGCGAGATAGTCCAGCACAGCAACTTTAATCAAGATCTGAGATGTTGTGGTGTAATTTTTAAAAAGATTGTGATTTGTCGTGGAAGACAGTGATTACCCAGACCTTGTGGTGGTTGCGAAGGGGGCCCCCATAACAGTTCAAGCGTCAGGGCCCCAAAAATGTAGGTCTGCCACTGCTTTCCATATAAGTTTAGTCTGGAGTATACCTGGATTGGGTTTCGGGAGTCAACGCCCCCGCGGCCCGGTCTGTGACCAGGCCTCGCGGCGGATCAGGACCTGATCAACCAGGTTGTTACTGCTGACCGCACTCAAACCGACGTAAGAACCACAGCCCGGCTGGTCAGCTACTGACTTTAGGTGCCTGTCCAGCTCTCTCTTGCAGACAGCCAGGAGTCTATTGGTAATCCCTCTTATGTATGGTGGGTGGCAGTTGAACTAGGAAATTTAATTATTTGTTGTTGCAGGGAGAGTAGGCAATCTGTTGAATTTTTTTTCTAACAGGCCTAGCTTTATGAATTTTTTTTTAATGCAATTTCATATATGCTGAAAAACGTGCATGTTAAAAAAATGTAAAAAAAAATAAATGAAGGATAAATTACGGAACAGCTGCAACATGGGTCGCCATATAACATTCCAGTTGGCAATTTATCGTTCAAGGTTTTTAATTTTGGTCGTTAAAACAATTTAAAAAAATCCGAAAATACCAGAATAAAACTTGGTCATAAATTTTCTTTAAATAAAAAATATATATGAACAATAGCAATAATCTGTTAACATTATGTTGTAAAACCAACAATTATCTACAACATATTGACAGTTCAGGTTGGTAGCTCCATAAATAACGTCTAACCTCGACTGACATTGCTCAAGACAAGAGCGACAAAAACCTACTATACGCAGCAGGGCTCAGACGCCCACTGAACATGACTCATTGTATGGCTGAGAGAAGAGACACCAAAGCTGCCAGCATGTAAAATCAACTATATATTTATTTACATAAAAATCATAATTACATACAATATATATTACCTACATACGTTTCCTCACATAATTTCACTGATGTCCTCATAATTTTAAATTTACATTCAGCTGAATGACATTTAGAAAAGTTAGAATTATAAATAATTCGAAAACTCGAATGATGCTCATACATAGGAAAAATTTATTAGGCTATTTCCCTTTATTTTGCGACTTCTTTTGAAAATATTTAGGTGATACTTTCCAAGGATAGCTATTGCCTCTTAGAGCTAAAACCTTTAACACTGTGATTGAAACTCATTGATTAAAGTCATTATTTTTCGCCAATTAAACCTGATATTTAATTTGTCTCTTTACATTGGCCTTTAAACTCTGTTGTCGACCGATGTTCATGTATTTTTTCTCCTGGTGTTATGGTTTACGATGTGTTATGTGTTAGTGTGTTGTGTTGTGCGGTGTTACAATGTGTTATGCGGTGTTACGTGTTATGTGGTGTTATTCATGTTATGTAGTATTATGTGATGTGTATTGTGTTATGTGCTGTGTTATGCGATATTATATGGTGTTATTGTGTTATGTGTTGTTATTGATGTAGTGTTACTGCGTGTTATGCGGTATTGTGATATGGGTATTATTATGTTATGTATTATTACGTTTTACGTCGTATTATGGTTATATTGTGTTATTGTGTGTTATATGGTGTTACTGTGTGTTATGTGGTGCGTGTTATGTGTTATAGTGTGTTACATGAGGTGAAGTACAGGGTCTGTTTTCTTGTGAACCCAGCAAGAACCTCAAGACGACGTTTTTGTTCGTCTTGGACTTGACAATGTGAAGAAGGCAAACGTCAAGAGAGTTTATTTTGTTCATTTTGCCGCTATTGCACAATTACATGTGATTTAGTGCAAATGGGCCTCAGAAGATTACAGTATTGGTGTGTGTATTTACACTGAGTGTGATGTGTTGCAGGGGCTGTATACAAGACACTTGAGGACTGTGGTGGCGAGTCTGGTGCTGGCTACACTGCTCACCCTCCTGCTCTATACTACACCCAACTCCACCAATTTCATCCTCTCATCCACCTCCAACAGTCTCAGGTGAGTGTCACACACGCACTTTACACACTCAGCACCATCCACACCATCACCACCACACACCAACACTCACCACCAGCACACATAAGGCCAGCAACCAGCACATATAACCACCACCACCACCATCACCCAACACATCCAACAACTACGATCACCAACACAACTCACAACCAACACTCGTTACCACCACACCCACGACCCCCCCCCCCCCACAAGTAGCATTTAATCCCTTACAGCTAAGATATTATAAATAATCATTGCTGGTAAAGCGCTTAACTTTAGATGACAGCTTAGCAAAGCATTTCCCGCCTCCTCACTACGAGGATTTGCAAACTGTCAGTTAATTTAGGTAAAGTGTTACACTGTTGATACAGAAAAAGCCGTGAACTGTATTTCAACATTGCTAAAACACATGCAATTGTCACCTGTTAAACTGAACCCAAGTTAGGCAAGCTTTGATTAACACGACTTTTGTCTCGGCGAGAGCTTTAAGTTAGCTAACTCAGTGTGAACTTTATCAAGTTAGTTTTATCATGTAACTTGATAAAGTTCTTACTAAGTGAAACGTTGTTGTAATAAAAGCCTCTCTACGTGTCTTTCATTTACTTATCTAGGATTATATATATATATATATATATATATATATATATATATATATATATATATATATATATATATATACTCCCTAAGCAAAAACGTTTATGAGAGGGAATCAAGCACAGGGTCGCTACTTGTATAGATTTTCACAGAAGAACATTTTAGAGGTGCAGTAAGCACTACGCCTGGAGAGGATGCCTATACGGTTTCCATGGCGAGGGGTTCTCAAGTGAGCCCAAGGTGAATCACAATATGGGATAGGCTTTACTGAGAGATGGCAGTTCCTAAGTGATAGTAACTCCAGCTATGCAGGAACGAAAGCTTAAAGCTTCTGTAGCTGAAGAACCCTTGCTGGAATACTTACCTGGTGGAGGGTGTATACCTGGAGGGTGTTTCGGGGTCAACGCCCCCGCTTCCCGGTCCATGACCAGGTCTCACGGTGGATCAGGGCCTGATCAACCAGGCTGTTACCGCTGGCCGCCCGCAAACTTGATGATACCCTCACTGTCCTACTGAAGTCTCCCAGCCCAGACTGAGTGTAACACCCAGTACGAGTCGCATCATTCTTGATGGAATAAGAAAGAAAAAACATAGCCTTTCTTCCCACTATTTAGTAACTATTGTACAGAATAGGGTAGCAGCACACTGAGGATGTATTAAATTTTGTTAATTAAAAAAAACAAAAACAGTGGATTACAAGCGGAATTAAAAGGCCGAATGAACTACCAGTGATGAATCAAATGACCTTTTACCCTCCATTATCCTGGAAGCATTTTTCAAAGAAATGTTAATTCCAGAAATGGTAATTCCAGCTACCTGGAGTCTACCTGGAGAGAATTCCAGGGGTCAACGCCCCCGCGGCCCGGTCCGTGACCAGGCCTCTTGTTGGACCAGAGCCTGATCAACCAGGCTGTTACTGCTGGCCGCACGCAGTCCAACGTACGAACCACAGCCCGGCTGATCAGGTACCGACTTGAGGTGCCTGTCCAGTGCCTGTTTGAAGACAGCCAGGGGCTTGTTGGTAATCCCCCTGATGTATGCTGGGAGGCAGTTGAACAATCTTGGGCCCCTCACACTTATTGTGTTGTCCCTCAACGTGCTAGTGGCACCCCTGCTCTTCATTGGGGGAATGTTACATCGCCTGCCGAGTCTTTTGCTTTCGTAGGGAGTGATTTTTGTGTGCAAGTTTGGTACTAAGCCCTCGAGAATTTTCCATGTGTATATAATAATGTATCTCTCCGCCTGCGTTCTAGAGAGTACAGGTTTAGGAACTTCAAGCGTTCCCAGTAGTTGAGGTGGTTTATCGCACTTATGCGTGCCGTGAAGGTTCTCTGCACATTTTCAAGGTCAGCAATTTCACCCGCCTTGAAAGGTGCAGTTAGTGTGCAGCAATATTCCAGCCTAGATAGAACAAGCGATCTGTAAAGTGTCAACATGGGCTTGGCATCCCTGGTTTTGAAGGTTCTCATTATCCATCCTGTCATTTTTCGAGCAGATGCAATTGCTACATTGTTATGGTCCTTGAAGGTGAGATCCTCTGACATGAACACTCCCAGGTCTTTGACATTAGTTTTTCGCTCTATTGTGTGGTTGGAATTAGTTTTGTACTCCGATGAGATTTTAATTTCTTCACGTTTTCCGTATCTGAGTAATTGAAATTTCTCATCATTGAACTTCATATTGTTTTCTGCAGCCCATTTAAAGATTTGGTTTATGTCTGCTTGGAGTCTTGCAGTGTCTTCAACGGTGGACACTGTCATACAGATTCGGGTGTCATCTGCAAAGGAAGACACAGCACTGTGGCTTATATCCCTGTCAATGTCTGATATGAGGATGAGGAATAGGATGGGAGCAAGTACTGTGCCTTGTGGAACAGAGCTTTTCACAGTAGCTGCCTCAGACTTTACTCTGTTGACTACTACTCTTTGTGTTCTATGTGTTAGGAAATTATAAATCCATCTACCAACTTTTCCTGTTATTCCTTTATCACGCATTTTGTGTGCTATTACACCATGGTCACACTTGTCAAAGGCTTTTGCAAAATCTGTGTATATAACATCTGCATTCTGTTTATCTTCTAGAGCATCCAGGACCTTGTCGTAGTGGTCCAGTAGTTGGGACAGACAGGAGCGGCCTGCTCTAAACCCATGCTGTCCTGGGTTGTGCAATTGATGGGTATCAAGATGGGTGGCGATCTTGCTTCTTAGAACCCTTTCAAAGATTTTTATGATATGGGACGTTAGCGCAATTGGTCTGTAGTTCTTTGCTATTGCTTTACTGCCCCCTTTGTGGAGCTAGAATGCAACCTTTGAAGCTGCTGTAGATACTAAGCTAACAGTGGAATACTTGACGATAGAACACTTGCTATACTACCAGCTGCACCTGACAGATTCTATCACTTGATATACGAAATTCATCCTGTGTGATGGAATATGACAGGAAAACCCCATCCTGTGTGATGGAATATGACAGGAAAAACCCATCCTGTGTGATGGAATATGACAGGAAAACCCCATCCTGTGTGATGGAATATGACAGGGAAAACCCCATCCTGTGTGATGGAATATGACAAGAAAAACCCATCCTGTGTGATGGAATATGACAAGAAAAATCCATCCTGTGTGATGGAATATGACAGGAAAACCCCCATCCTGTGTGACTGAATATGACAGGAAAACCCCATCCTGTGTGATGGAATATGACAGGAAAAACCCATCCTGTGTGTTGGAATATGACAAGAAAACCCATCCTGTGTGATGGAATATGACAGGAAAACCCCATCCTGTGTGACTGAATATGACAGGAAAACCCATTCCTGTGTGATGGAATATGACAGGAAAAACACATCCTGTGTGACTGAATATGACAGGAAACCCCCATCCTGTGTGATGGAATATGACAGGAAAACCCCATCCTGTGTGATGGAATATGACAGGAAACCCCCATCCTGTGTGATGGAATATGACAGGAAAACCCCATCCTGTGTGATGGAATATGACAGGAAACCCCCATCCTGTGTGATGGAATATGACAGGAAAACCCCATCCTGTGTGATGGAATATGACAGGAAAACCCCATCCTGTGTGATGGAATATATCAAGAGAAACATAGCTAGTTTTCGCTCCACTCTGCAACTATTTCACTGATCAGCGCACCAGCAACACACAGCTGGCGTACCCAGTTTTATCTAAAAAAAAAAAAAAAGTGTTTCAACATTTTCTAACAACAACTCCCTTCAAGGGTTCTTGATCCAGAAAAGTTAGCCTACCCTTCGTTTTCTTAGATCAAACCTGATTACCTCTTTCTCAGGATGCTGCATGACCCTTAGATTTATCCCTTCCCCATTAATAATAATTAATAAGCAGTCACAATGATAATTCTCACGTCTACAGCGGGAGTGTGTTGGGGGTGGAGGACGAGGTACAGTGCTCTCCACATCACCACATTATGTTCCTCAAGACTCACAAGTGCGCCTCCACCACCGTCCAGGTCTGTACACACCTTGTTTTAGAGCTTTCTGGTGGGGGGGCCTCCTCTATGCACCTGACAAAGCTCTATCCTGAGAGAAACGTCCTCTAAAATGCAGTCGTTCTCTTCGTCAGGTTTCTTGGTACACTTCAGTTTACTGTTGAATTTACAGACTAGTAAAGACTCGTTAGCGACTTTTAGTACGTTTTATTAACAGTCATTTCGCCCTCTGAGTGTTTTATTAATCCAGTAACAATGTATTAATTGTTGCTTCCGTGTCTATTTCACAGGCTTCCAATTGTTATCCTGTCTTAACTTGTTTCAAAGTTCAGCTTTACCCCAAGATGCCACACACAACTGCTGATTAGCACCCACGTACCTACTGACTGCTAGATGACCAGGGGCAGCAGGTGTAAGGATACTAACACATTGACTCCTAGGCAGACAGGGGCAGCAGGTGTCAGCAAACTGACCCACTTGCCATATCTGTCTTACGTTACCCCATTTAGTACAGCTAATGGGTATGCGATGAGTTATTACTGACATTAAGGGTATTAAGGAGTGATTAAATAATTAAGGTAATCACGAAGCAGGGTTTATTAATAATATCCACTAAAAAATTTAATACATTTTGATTCTTTTAGAATATTATCTGCTGTTGTATTCTTGTGAATATTTTAGTAACACGTACATAGGACGATATCTGCATAATATAACATTATCCAGTGATCAATAATACCTTGAGAGTACGAATATATTACCTTGGAGGACAAATAAATTACCCTCAGGTAGGGGCCCTAATCTCTGAGGGGTCCCTGAAGTGTGTTTAGTCCACATTACTTTAAAAAAAATTAAGCCTACTGTATGAGAAGATTTTTTTAAATAATAATATAGCGTAATTCAATACAAAATAATAGCTAAAATAAAATTAAAAGGTTATTTAAGTATCATGTAGGCTAGCCGTTGCTAGTTGGGAAGGGGACCCCATAACAGTTCAAGCTTCAGGGCCCCAAAAATGTGGGTCCGCCATTGCCCTCTGGCCCAGTTATATTACCCTTGAGGATACGAATGATGACTTGCTTTCCCTCTTGAAATATATAATCTGTTATTCACTTGCAAATATGTAAAATGTAAACATTATATATATATATATATATATATGTATTATATAAATATATATATATATATATATATATATATATATATATATATATATATATATATATATATATATATATATATATATGGGTATTATCATCAAAGCACGTAAATTTGTGCTATTAATTAGAAGAGATTTAGACAGTAATGTCCCAGATTAGAGATAATTAAAAGTCGCTCTAATTCACGGCTATCACAGGGAGTCATTAACTTCCATCATTAGTTGACGGCAGTCACAAACACACACAGATGTGTGAGTAGACACACACACACACACGTATGCAGAACACGCTTTTATTGGGATGACGTTTCGCTCTAGGTAGAGATTTCAAGTCAATGTTAGCTTAACCACTGACCCACTTCCATCAAGGTTAAGGGACTGACCACCTTGAAATTACCTCTCCACTTCTGCTACTGTCTAGAGTGTTGTTATCACCTGTATACGACCGAAGAAGCCTGTTGCGCAGGAGAAACTTTTCGCACATGTGTCTTACTCTTCAATGTGTCCCAAGTAGTGTCGACAGGTCTGGTAAACCTGTCGACACTACCTGCCATTTCAAAATCTATTTGGAGCAAAACAAGCTTTTAAATAAAAGACTATTTGCGCATGATTGTGTCCTCATGTTGTCTGTTATTACACAAAGAACGCTCTGTCTCGTAAATACACACACACACACACACCAGCGAAGAGGTGGGGCCAGGAGCTGTGAATCGACCCCTGCAATCACAAATAGGTGAGTATAAATATGTGAGTATAAACACAAATGGTCTAGATTTACATAATCTCTATCTAGTACATATAACCTCTCCTCTAACAGCACATAACTTAGATTATCTATCCTCAGAACACCTAACTTGGATTTACCTATCCTCAGAAGGGTAAATCTAAGCATATTTTCAACTTTTATTCGCATTGCATTTATATGTCACGAAGCACTAAATCCGTGTATTTGTGGTGGGTATGAATCCTTCAGCGCAAGAAGTAGTGGAGGCTCGATTCTCCGTCCCTAATCGTCTCTTCTTGTTTACAGAATATCTTCCTGCGGTACGGCTACACACACAATCTGACCTTTGCGCTGCCCTCAGCAGGGAATTATCTGGGTAACCCGGGTTTCTTCAAGGTCAGTTGCTACGACCCATGATGCTTCTTTCTCGTCTAATGTGGTGTGTGTGTACCTGCTGCTGGAGAGGGCTCTTCATTCAGGGAATCTGAGTTGCTCTCTCTTTCCTTGGATCGAATCTGATTGCGTGATGATAATATTGATAATGACATGAGTAATAATAACTAATAATTAATTAGAAGTTACTGCTGCGGGGTCATCATGTGACTAAGACCCATGTCAGGAAACACAAACATTAAACCTAGAAGTTACTATATAAACATTCCACTTTTTCAGGCCAGTATGATACCAAGAGACTTGATGCCGTTCAAGGGAAAAGTGGATATATTCGCCCTACACACGCGCCTCAACCCTCCCGAGCACGCCCATGTCCTTCACAACGACACTAGATGGATCACGATCTTACGAGATCCATCGGCGCTCTATGAAAGTCTGTACAATTTTTTCCACATGAACCTTGGCTACGGCTTCGAGCTCTCGGAGTTCAGCACGAGACCTATGTCGGTAAGTGGGTGTCAGTGGGAAAACAGAGTTCAGCACGAGACCTATGTCGGTAAGTGGGTGTCAGTGGGAAAACAGAGTTCAGTACGAGACCTATGTCGGTAAGTGGGTGTCAGTGGGAAAACATAGACGAATGCAGTATAATAAGAACATAACATAAGAAAGAAGGAACACTGCAGCAGGCGTACTGGCCCATGCGATCCTTTATTGGCTGCGTTTCGCCCACACAGTGGGCTTTATCAAGTCACAAATAGAGCTACCTGAGCAGAGAGTACTGGAAAATAACAACGTTGCTTCTGTGCCTGCCATTGGTTGGCGAAACGTCTACATGTAAAGATACCAAGTTGTTGCACATGTGTCTAATTCTTCGACTTGTCGATGTTATATACCACTGATATTATAATTGTTTGACTTTTGAAGTTAATACTGTCCAGTGCTTAATGTATAGCACCCTAGAGTCTTTTAATTATTCTAGTAAAATTAGATACATCAGTATGCTGCTATCATCTTCTGTACGATACTTACACAGTGGGAACAAAAACTATTGTTTGTCCTGTCATATTCCATCACGCAGGAAGGGATTTATACATTGTACTGAAATGTGTCATCTGGAGCTGAGAGATTTCAGTAAGGCAATGAGGATGGCTCTCCTCGTATCAGCCCGTCAGGACATTACTTTCAAGTTTTATTTTGTGGTATATTATATTTTAATCTTCGTACCATGGCATATCTTCGTGTTTTTTGTGTCTTATCAGCATTTTTTGTGGTGCACAAACTTCAGTTAAATTGTAAACAGAGTTTTAGCTTATTCTTTCCTGTACATTTGATTGTGTGTAAATACCTTTGTTTATTTACAGTAGTATAACTTATTTACAGTAGCATATTTTCAATTATTTTATCACATATTACCTCGTCTTTCCATTTATTCATTCAATTCATGTTTCCAACACTGTGAATAAACGATTTGTGTGTGTACTCCCCTAGTTGTGGTTGCAGGGGTCGAGTCATAGCTCCTGGCCCCGCCTCTTCACTGGCCGCTACTGGGTCACTCTTCCCGCTCCATGAGCTTTATCATACCTTCTGTGTGTGTGTGTGTGTGTGTGTGTGTGTGTGTGTGTGTGTGTGTGTGCACTGGAATTCAATGGATTAATCGTTGTCTTTTATTTACTCGCAGGAGCTGGCATCACTCCCAAGATATGGTGGAAAATTTGGGAAGAACCAGATGCTTTTTGACTTTGGATATCCAGATGATTTGTCTGTGAGTGAGCTGAGACGCGCTATTGAGGAACTGGAGAAACTTTTCGACTTGGTGATGATTTCTGAGCATATGGATGAATCTCTCATACTGATGCGTCACCTCTTGTGTTGGTCTCTACACGACGTCGTAGTCTTTGCAAAAAATGCTCGTCGACAGGAAGTTAAACCGACTTTGAGCCCTGAAATACAACAAGCACTTCGGGAACTGAACAGCGCTGATGTACTGCTGTATAATCATTTTCTTGCGCGACACAGACATGCAGTCTTTGAGTTCGGTGTTCAACGGATGGCTGACGAAGTAGCGTCTCTGCGAAGTCTCCGTGATGAATACTACGAAGACTGTGGTGCCAGAGAAGTCAAGGGACGAGATTCTTCTCTCAGGTTTAAAGAGTACTCAGGGTTAGTCAGTGCTTATGTAACATCAAATAATTCTGATCAGAACTGCATAATGCTCTCGTTGCCTGAGCTGCCACTAGTGGACACTGTCAGACGCCACCAGAAAATGTTACTTAATGTGGATGAATTGTCCTAGTACCACGTTATATTTTAATATAATGTTAACTCATTCCATTTTTTTATGAAAATGTATCAATATGTTTAGGACACAACGTTTAAAACTTGTTGATTGTTATATGTCAACATACAAAAGATCTTCCTCTATCACTCAAAGAAATATTTTTTGGAGGAATATAGACATGAAACGAAACTGAATCCTTCTATTCTTACTGAGAAAGATTTCCGGAGATGGGCTGGAAACAGTTTAAGTTTTTGTCTGATTTAAAAAAAAAAATTGTAAGTGATTAAAAAGTGACATTACACTCATATATATATATATATATATATATATATATATATATATATATATATATATATATATATATATATATATATATATATATATATATATATTTAACTTCCTCTATTCCTTCATGCACGCGGCTTCCAGTTCTGCATATCACAAGTGATCTATTTTTGTATTAATTTTTTGGGTGATGTTGTTAAAGTGTTGAAAGTGACCACTGTCTTGTGTGTGACCTATAGCACCCAAGTGCCTTTAATTATTCTACTCGATTAGGCTTTCAGAGTGTCGTAGATTTAGCAGTTGTTCCATGAAAGATTGAGATTGTCCACTCCAAATATTGTCGTTAAGTTTTAACCGACTCGGATACAAGTATCTTCGGGTATCATGCCAATGTGTTTCGGTTTTATATTGAAATCATTTAGATAATGCAGTGATATTGTGATTAAGGATAAATATTCATCTATTGTCCTTCGACATGTTTATATTCCGCATCTTAGCCAACAATGTTTCCACAGTTATTAAACCTGGATCTAATAAAGAGAAATACCTGAATAAGATAAAAACTTCATTTAAAAATAGAGCAGTAAACCTCACATTCCAAATTAAACCAGACAATCAGAGCGACCTTTAACCAGCCAATCAGAGCGACCTTTAGCCAATCAGAGTGACCTTTATAGAAACTCAGATTATTAATGTAGTTTTCAGCGCTGTTGAAAAAGGCAAAAAACCTGCATAAAAGCTGCAAGAGATCTTCATTATTTTTCCGTTTGCATGTGAAAAACTATAAAAAAAATTACAATTTAAAGTTGACCATGAATGCAGGTGTTGCGTTGAGTGACATATATATATATATATATATATATATATATATATATATATATATATATATATATATATAATAATAAACATCTGTTCTCTGACCCCCATATTGAATTCCAGTGAGGGAAAAGTTTGGGATTTTTTTTTCATGAATCTGGAAGTATATACATCAAAAAAAGTACAAATTTGAACAGTTTGGCGATTTCTGTTTTACATAGTTAATCTTTAAACCCTCAGAGCTGTGGTGTTCCATCTGCACTCGTTTTAAAGCTTGGCCCCTCGGTTTACCTGTACACAATTCTGGGGATGACTGCGCCCAGGGCCCCGGTCCCAGACCAGGGCCAACCCTGGCTGATGACCTGATCAGTGAGGCTGTTGGTGCTGATTGCACTCAGGCCAGCGTACCCACCACAGCCTGGCTGATCAAGATCTAATTTTAAAAGCTTACAAAAGTTCCCTCTTGAACTTTACAATACTGTGGTTCGTACGTTGGACTGCGTGGCGGCCAGCAGCAACAGCCTCGTTGATCAGGCCCTGATCCACCGGGAGGCCTGGTCGTAGACAGGGCCGCGGGGGCGTTGATCCCAGGAATACCCTCCAGGTATGAAAGGAAGGTGTTGGAAGACCTTAGTTCTTTTCCTCGTCAGGTGCCCTATTTCCAAGGATTTTTTCATTTACATTTGGAAGATATATAAAATAATATGAAAGTGGTTTTAAACCTAATTTCATTTATGGTTTCTTGTTACTTTGATTTTGCAAAGTTGTTTTCTTTGTAAGTTGTCTTTGCATTAGTCTATGAAGAAAATTTACAACTTGCACCGAGTAATTTAGTGGTTAAAACAGATTTTGTTACTGTAAATATGAAGTTATATCTTATTGCACTTTCTTTTACTTACGAGTTTTTGACCTTTTTTGACCTTTAATATGTATGTTAAAAGGTACTAAGAGGAGGGTGTTAAGGTACTGGTTACCTACCCTCGAGGGTATTGAGGTGCTGGTTACCTACCCTCGAAGGTATTAAGGTGCTGGTTATCTACCCTCGAAGGTATTAAGGTGCTGGTTACCTACCCTCGAAGGTATTAAGGTGCTGGTTATCTACCCTCGAAGGTATTAAGGTGCTGGTTACCTACCCTCGAGGGTATTAAGGTGCTGGTTACCTACCCTCGAAGGTATTAAGGTGCTGGTTACCTACCCTCGAGGGTATTTAGGTGCTGGTTATCTACCCTCGAAGGTATTAAGGTGCTGGTTACCTACCCTCGAAGGTATTAAGGTGCTGGTTACCTACCCTCGAAGGTATTAAGGTGCTGGTTACCTACCCTCGAAGGTATTAAGGTGCTGGTTACCTACCCTCGAAGGTATTAAGGTGCTGGTTACCTACCCTCGAAGGTATTAAGGTGCTGGTTACCTACCCTCGAAGGTATTAAGGTGCTGGTTACCTACCCTCGAGGGTATTAAGGTGCTGGTTATCTACCCTCGAAGGTATTAAGGTGCTGGTTACCTACCCTCGAAGGTATTAAGGTGCTGGTTACCTACCCTCGAGGGTATTAAGGTGCTGGTTACCTACCCTCGAAGGTATTAAGGTGCTGGTTACCTACCCTCGAAGGTATTAAGGTGCTGGTTACCTACCCTCGAAGGTATTAAGGTGCTGGTTATCTACCCTCGAGGGTATTAAGGTGCTGGTTATCTACCCTCGAAGGTATTAAGGTGCTGGTTATCTACCCTCGAAAGTATTAAGGTGCTGGTTATCTACCCTCGAAGGTATTAAGGTGCTGGTTATCTACCCTCGAAGGTATTAAGGTGCTGGTTACCTACCCTCGAGGGTATTAAGATGCTGGTTATCTACCCTCGAAGGTATTAAGGTGCTGGTTACCTACCCTCGAAGGTATTAAGGTGCTGGTTACCTACCCTCGAAGGTAGTAAGGTGCTGGTTACCTACCCTCGAAGGCATTAAGGTGCTGGTTACCTACCCTCGAAGGTATTAAGGTGCTGGTTATCTACCCTCTAAGGTATTAAGGTGCTGGTTACCTACCCTCGAGGGTATTAAGGTGCTGGTTACCTACCCTCGAAGGCATTAAGGTGCTGGTTACCTACCCTCGAAGGTATTAAGGTGCTGGTTACCTACCCTCGAAGGTATTAAGGTGCTGGTTACCTACCCTCGAGGGTATTAAGGTGCTGGTTATCTACCCTCGAAGGTATTAAGGTGCTGGTTACCTACCCTCGAAGGTATTAAGGTGCTGGTTACCTACCCTCGAGGGTATTAAGGTGCTGGTTATCTACCCTCGAAGGTATTAAGGTGCTGGTTACCTACCCTCGAAGGTATTAAGGTGCTGGTTATCTACCCTCTAAGGTATTAAGGTGCTGGTTACCTACCCTCGAGGGTATTAAGGTGCTGGTTACCTACCCTCGAAGGCATTAAGGTGCTGGTTACCTACCCTCGAAGGTATTAAGGTGCTGGTTACCTACCCTCGAAGGTATTAAGGTGCTGGTTACCTACCCTCGAGGGTATTAAGGTGCTGGTTATCTACCCTCGAAGGTATTAAGGTGCTGGTTACCTACCCTCGAAGGTATTAAGGTGCTGGTTACCTACCCTCGAGGGTATTAAGGTGCTGGTTATCTACCCTCGAAGGTATTAAGGTGCTGGTTACCTACCCTCGAAGGCATTAAGGTGCTGGTTACCTACCCTCGAAGGTATATAAGGTACTAGTTACCTACTCTCGAGAGAGGTACCTATGATCTTTCTAATTATTGAGTATTTTATACAGTGACTTGAAATATAAAAAAAATCTTTAAATTTTGAATACCTATACTTCAATCTTTGACTTTCTTGCTGTAACATTTGAAGCCCCATAGAAGAGGCAACATGCTCATGAAAAAAATGCTAGAATTTTTTTTCTAGAGGCCTGTGTATAAATACAAAAATATTTTAAAACCCTATTTTGCATTATATTCACATTACGCAAAATAGAATGATTCAAAACTTTATATCGATTCCATTACTTTTTTTTCAATGCCTTGATAAGGCGCGTCAGGTGTATTGAAATGGACACCAAATAAAAAAATAGAAAATAGTTCAAACGTATGTTTTTATGATTTTGATAATTTTTGAAACACTAATGGAACTTGAAGTTAATTAAGAAAAAAAAAGATATTTTACCGAAGAGGTAAAAATATTTGACTTTAATTTTTATATTTGAAAGAGGCGACAGCCTAGTACATTTATGTTCTACTGAGCTTTTTTTGGGGAATATATTCGACAGTAAAAAGATTTCTCATTCATAATATAACTTGGAACTCTTAATGTAAATTCCTTTGCACCTTTTTCTTATTTCCTATTTAAAGGTATTTTTTACCTTCGCTGAGACCATCTAATAATAATATTCTAACAGGTATATCTATCTTGATATTTAAACAAATACTCACAAGTTTGAAGATAAAACCTTACTAACCTTGTTTATATTCATGGGGAAAGCGCTCAATACGTATGGGTCACACAGCTCCTGGGGAATGTGAGGTAACCGAGTCTGAGCCCCCCCAAAAAAAGGGGACCCATCACCAGCATTATGGTTCCCCTTTCTTCTCCTCCCTTCCCCCTATATACATTTTTTTAGGGAAATTTGGCATCATTGACTCTTTCCCACAAGACGTTCGCTGTCATCTCCAATAAGGATATATTTCAATACTTTGATGTATCAACTAGCTTTATCTAGTACGACTCTGAAGTGCTTGTTACTCTGTGCTAATGTCTCAACTCTGCTAGTTAAGGGCGACTAGCCGGATGCCATGATAGCCATCTAACTATCCACAAGCTGGATATTCGTAAGAATATTGGATAATATATATAATACATATGATTTATTGCGACTCAGCGATAGTTTACTTATTTTGTGCATATGACCGAACCAAAAATTCGCCATTTTATGAAAAATAAATGATGTATAACTTAGAATAAGTTGCAGTATCTTAATCACGTGTTGCAGAGATTAATAATGCAAGCTGCAATGCAGTTTTTAAGTATTGCAGTTTTTTTGTTTTACAAAATTACTGAGGAAAGACAGGTTGCTGAACAAGCTGCTATTGATAAGACGTTTCGCTCTGTGGAGACCATCATCCAGTCATGTTTCGCTCTGAAGAGCTTTATAAAAATCCTGTTTCACGCTATGGAGAGCTTTATCAAGTTACGATAAAGCTCCACACAGAGCGAAACGTCGTCCCAATATGAGCTTGTTCTGCAAAGAGGCTTCTGTCTTGACCATAGTTGGCAGTCAGGCATTTGGATCCAAAATTGCTGAAGACATCTCCCCCGCCCTTTCCCCCAAAAAAAATCATATTGTTTTATATTGTTAGTGTTATATAATTATATTCGCACATGACGTGTGCTCAATGCAAAGAAAATAAAATGAATATTTTTATCAGCGAGAATTTAAAAAAAAAAAAAACATTGTAGGCTGTAGCCCATGAGGGTCGTTGTTTCTACCACTGTCTGGTTTAGCGCTTCTTTTTTATAATAATAATAATAATAATTCTACCACTGTCAGTGTTCATGTCCTTTTGTTTTTATGCTTTCAACAATAGGCCTGAGAGTAATCCTATAAAAAAATATTATTTAATATGTGCACAAGAAGCACTACCATATTTTTTTTGGTTTTCACTTGAAATCATAATTTTTTTTCGCTCGAAATTTGGGTAGTGGTTAGCTTCATTTTCTCAGTGGTAGCAACTAGGACCCATGTTGGCATGGTCAATATTTTCTTTAGGCGTGTGAAAAAAAAAATAATAAAAATCATGCAGATACAGAGTTTTATTTGACCTGTGATTAGGATTTTTTTTTTTAATCCCGTGAATTACTAGCACGATAAGAGACAACACAATAAGTTTCAGGGGCCCAAGACTGTTAAACTGCCTCCCAGCATACATCAGGGGTATTACCAGTAGACCCCTGGCTGTCTTCAAGCAGGCACTGGATAGGTACCTAAAGTCAGTACCTGACCAGCCGGGCTGTGGTTCGTACGTTGGATCACGTGCACCCAGCAGTAACAGTCTGGTTAATCATACCCTGATCCACCGTGAGGCCTGGTCCCAGACCTGGCCGCGGGGGTGTAGACAGCCTGTACTGTTTGCATAGACAGCCCATGCTGTCTGCCAGCTGAGTTCATATTTCGCGCCATGCTTGTGCTGCCCTCTGTAGGCCTATACCCACGTCACTTTGCTCCACCATGTTCCTCTCTCACTAACGCAGCGGCCTTCACTCAGACAACAAGGCCTAACTCCTCTGTCCCTCGCAGGGCATGGCCCACCCGGGCCATGGCCACAGAACACGCAGCCTGTGTACTCGCACCTTTATTACAAATAAAGTAGAAGCCTCCGAAGCCTTATCATTGCAACCCCGCTCTGCAGAACGACGCCAAATAATTATCGTTATAGGGGCGTTGACCCTCGGAACTCTCTCCAGGTAAACTCATAGCTCATACAGATCCTGGGGAATGAGGGGGAGGTAATCAGTTTTCGATAGGAGGAATGAGAATGTAGCTCGGGTTCCTTAGATCAAGAGCCTTTCACCAGCTGATGATCATTGTCATAATTTAATTAAAAATGCTCAGAAAACTTCACATTTAGTGCCGATGAAAGACTGTGTAGTTGAATAAAGAATCTTTAAAGTGTCGGAGCATTTGACTCATGAATGGAAAGAACATAGGTTCGATTCCCGGGTGAGGTGAGAAGTATTGTTAAGTCTCCTTATACCTGCCCATATTCGCCTAGAAATAAATATGCTTGTCTTCCTAAGACTATTCTGAACTAATAACATGAATTCTACTTCTTTCTTTCCTCTTCTTCTTTGTCCATTCTTCTTCAAGAATAAGGATGGGTAAGAAGACAAACATCTTGGAAGTACATAAGGAATGAAAAATACATAAAAGGGTGAAATCAGAATGAGGACCAGTCACAGGTGGCGCTCCCTGGTTCATAATCTACATTAGTAACCTTGTTGAGGGTCAAGAAAACGACACGAGTAAATTCGCTGATGATAAAAAATAGAACGAATAAATTCTTATTCATTCTGAAGTTCAGAGGAAGATACCACTGAACTTCAGAATGAATTAGACAAGCTAATGTTGCAGTCAAAAAAGTGACAGATGAAGTCCACTGTGGAAAAGTGCAAAGTTCTTATACGCTTGGGTGAGAAAACGGCCTTAGCAGTTATTAAATAGCATAGAACTTGGTCATATAGAACTTGAAAAGGACTTGTATGTTATGGTTAGCAGAAATCTGAAGCCAAGACAGCAGTGCCTCAGCGTCTGTAATTAGGCTAACTTAGGTCCACACATCATTGCAACAGAACATGAACTTAAAAGATTCCTGAGTGAGGCTGGGTTAACAGAATTAGAATAATATGTAGTAAACCCACTATCCACGATTAGTGTTATGAACCATCTTTAAATTTTGTTCCCAAAATTCCAATACCCTCTAACCATTAAATTTTTACTTTTTGTTCCCCAAAATTCCAATACCCTCTTACCATTAAATTTTTACCTTATATCCAACTACCATTCTACCTCATAGTCTTAATTCTACCTCATAGTCTTAATTCTACCTCATAGTCTTAATTCTACCTCATAGTCTTAATTTGTATTTGATAACTACAAAATCCCCTTATTATTCAAGCTTTATTGCACAATTTTTATTTTATAATTATTATTGCCCCATTTTTTTATACTTCATTGCTCAATCTTGTTTTATACCTTCATTTTTATTAACCTAACATTGCCAAAGATCCAAGCTTCCATACACAGCTGCAACATCATTGCCCTATCCTTACCAATTATACTTTCTAATAACCTGTGCTAAAAATCCAATTTTACTTATTATAATATCTACTGTATACCATTCTTTGCCCCTGTTTATTTTTTATTATACTTTTTTATAAACCTGTATTATACCTTTATTTCTATTGCAACTATTCTCTAGTGCAATTACAAGTAACAGTCTGGTGCTACAACTATCTTATTATCTATTAATATCATAGGTAATATCTAGTTCACCTAATTACATTCTAGCTTATTGAATAACCAACACCAAACTCATTGATACTTCACAATTTTGTAATTTAAACTTAGTAGTTTATCTATATTTGTAATTTTACTGTACTTTATTTCATTCTAGCCTAATACATAACCATTACCAAACTCATTGGTGCTACATTGTTATAAGTAATTTTATCTTATTAGTTTATATCTAATTACCTTCTAGCTTATTAAATAACCAACACCAAACTCATTGGTGCTACTCAATTTGTAACTTAAAATTAATAGATTAACTAAATTTGTAATTTTTACTGTACTTTATTTCATTCTAGCTTAATACATAACCAATACCAAACTCATTGGTGCTACATTGTTATTAGTAATTTAATCTTATTAGTTTATATCTAAATTTTCTTTAATTTTACTGTACTATATTTAATTCTAGCTTAATACATAACCAATACCAAACTCATTGGTGCTACATTGTTTTTGATAATTATATCTCTTTAGTTTATATCTATTTTTTTATTTTCATACTAGCTTAATACATACTCAATACCAAGACCACTATGTTTATTTGTTACTATACTCTATTTGACCAATGTGCATTAGTTATATACTTACCAAAACATCCCCTTACAACAGATATCAGTACTATAACTCACCACACTATACATGATATAACAAAATCACTATTTAACCTAAATGATGAATGATCACGTCGACCCTGATCTAAACCTATTTAATCGAACACCTATTCAAAATTTACTAGAAAATAACTGCCTCTACTACACAGCATCACAAGCCCACACTGTCCTAAACACTACTAAAAGTATAACAGTTCTTAACTACAATGTCCGATCCTTAAGCAAACACTATGATGACCTCCTTGCCCTCCTTGGTTCCCTAAAAACAACCTTCACATGTATTGTCCTTACTGAAACCTGGCTTAAGCAGGATACAATAGATATCTACTCGCTGCCAGGATACACAGCAATACACAACTGCAGACCACATCAAGCGGGGGGAGGTATTGCAATCTATTACTCTAATGAAATATCCTGCTGTGACACCAATTGCTATAATGATGAATATGGAGAATATATTTTTGCTAAATTTACTGCACAAAACCTTAAGACTCCCATAACCATCGGGGCCATTTACCGGATGCCTCATACAAACATCCCAACTTTTAGCGATCAACTAAAAACGCAAATAACAAACAACCAATTGAACAAACACCATCTTATCTTAGCTGGAGACTTCAACATCAACCTTGGCCTACCAGATGACCAGCCAGTAACCGATTTCATCAACAATATGAACAACACACTTCTCATACCAACAATAACCAAACCAACTAGACTTACCGATACGAGTGCAACCATAATCGACCATATATGGACCAATATCCTAGCCCCCCTTAAATCGGGGATAATAACAGACAGCACCACAGACCACTACCCCACCTTCCTCTTAACAAACATTAGTAAACCGCCCCTAGAATACACCAAAGTTTCATTCCGACTCCATGACCAAGCTTCAATAAATAACTTCACAACAGAGCTAGACACAGTTGACTGGGCTACAGAATTCCCAAATGCCAAGGGTATCGATGAGTGGACAGACACCTTTCTTAATAAATTACATAGACTATACAACAAACATTGTCCTATAAAAATGAAACAGATTACGAATAAACGGTTAGGCTGCCCATGGCTAACTAACAACTTACTAAAATCCATTAACAAGAAACATCAATATGAGAAGCAATATAGACGGGGATTCATACATAAGGAGTTTGTTAAACACTATTCATCAGTTCTCACCAAACTAATAAAAAAAGCCAAACAATTGTACTACTCCAGCAGATTCACTGAAACAAGAGGAGATATAAAAAAGACCTGGAAAACACTCTCACAGATTATGGGCACCCACAAACAGAAAAAAAATAGGGATATTGTCCTAACTAAACCAAACGAAACACCACTACAGCCTATTGATACAGTAAACAAGATAAATGACTTCTTCTCAACTATAGGATCAAATCTTGCCAGTAAAATTCCAGATACCAATGCCCGAGCAAGTGATTACCTAGATGGGAATTTCCCATCCTCCTTATATCTTGCACCTACAGAACCCACTGAAGTCTCCATGATAATCAAGTCACTTAAAAATAAATCAGGACATCTGTCTCAAGTTCCACCCTTAATATACAAACGAGCTGCTCATGTCCTTTCATATCCTATTTCTTTACTTTTTAACAAATCATTAGAATCTAGCACCTTCCCAACACTACTCAAAACAGCAAGGGTTACACCAATACACAAAGGTGGTGACCCTACAGACGTAAATAACTACAGGCCTATATCAAATCTACCATTGCTATCCAAAATATTCGAGAAACTTGTGCACAAGAGATTATACTCGTTTATAACTACACAAAGCATACTCAACCCCTGCCAATTTGGCTTCAGGAAAAATAAAAGCACTAATGATGCAATAGTAAAAATGATAGACCTGCTTTACACAGCACTTGAAAATAAGGAATATCCACTAGGACTTTTTATTGACTTAAGGAAAGCTTTTGACACAGTAAACCACGGCATCCTACTCCACAAACTTGACCACTATGGAATAAGAGGTCATGCACTAGCATACCTCAAATCCTACCTCACTAATAGGTACCAGTATGTCACTATTAAAGACACATCCTCCACGACACTACCACTAGACACCGGCGTACCGCAGGGAAGTGTCCTTGGTCCCCTGCTCTTCCTCTTATACATCAATGATCTTCCCAATGTATCACAACACTTGAAACCAATACTCTTTGCTGACGATACAACTTATGTCATCTCCACACAAACCTTGCCACGCTTAACACCATTGTTAACGACGAATTAATAAAAATAGCAACATGGATGACTGCCAATAAACTTACACTCAACACTGATAAGACTTTCTATATTATGTTTGGCAACAGAACAGATGATCCACAATTAAACATTAAGATCAACTCTACACCTATTGCTAGACATAACGAGGGCAAGTTCCTGGGCCTTCACCTTGACAGCAGCCTGAAATTCAGCACCCATATCCAACACATAACAAAGAAAGTGTCCAAAACTGTGGGGATCCTCTCTAAGATACGGTATTATGTACCACAATCAGCCCTACTCACACTATACTACTCACTCATCTATCCCTACCTCACATATGCCATTTGTGCATGGGGATCAACAGCAATTACCCACCTAAAGCCAATAATAACCCAACAAAAAGCCGCAGTAAGAATTATCACACAATCCAACGCTAGGCAGCACACCCCCCCACTCTTCAAAGACCTAAACCTACTCACTGTTCAGAACATCCATACTTACTACTCTGCTATCTACATTTATAGAACCATTAATTCCAACTTTAACCCTGAGCTAAAACACTTTCTTGACAGTTGTGACAGGACCCATAGACATAATACCAGACATAAACATCTCTTTGACATTCCCCGTGTCCGACTAAATCTATACAAAAATTCAATGCGCATAAAAGGGCCTAAAATCTGGAACTCCCTGCCTGAAAACTCTAGAACTGCAGACACAACCTCCATTTTCAAAAGCACCGTTAAAAAACATCTTATCTCACTTACGCACCCAACCGGTAGTTAACCATACGAAAACTACTTTATCTTGCACATATCCACAGCAAAATACACTTATTGATATCTGTGATTCTCCTTAATTTGCACATTACTAACCACAGCAAAATACACTTATTGATATCTGTGATTCCCCTTAATTTGCACAGTTCCAACCAAAATTCTAATACAACTATTGCTCCATAATACTTAAGCTAGTCATAAGTTTGCCTAAGATACTCCAATATAGAATCTATATTATGCCACTATATCACCTTTATCATTAATATATAAACTAATTGCTAACTTTTTATACTAATTGTTAAATTCTCAATGTTTAAATTCCAGTACCTAAATTTTGTAAACCTAACCTTACAATCTGTATATCCATTGTATAGCTATTGAGTAAGACCTATCATAAGACTGCCTGAAAAGCCTAGGCATACCTAGGCATATTATTGGCCATCTTGTAATATCAACTTTAATGTATAACTATAAGTACCCCCCACCTTGTATTACATGAAATAAAGGATTTGAATTTGAATTTGAATTTGAATTTGAATTTGAATTAGTAAGGCCTAATTTAGATTATGCGTCCCAGTTCTTTTCTTGACACTACAGAATGGATGTAAATGTACTGAAGAACATAGAGGGAAGAATGACAAAATTAATACCGTGAACAAGGAATCATTCTTATGAAAAACGAAGATGGGGAGAGATATGATACATGTGGAAGATAGATATAAGTAAAGGAGATGCAAATAGGGTGCTGAAGATATCTAAATAAGAAAGAACTCAAAACAATGGATTCAAATTTAATAAATTCAAAATTAGAAAGGATATAGGAAAGTACTGATTTAGACAAATATATGAGTGAGAAGGAATGGGTTTGAGAAAGACCTACCTAGCATGGGCCAGTAAACATACACAAGAGAGAGAGAGAGAAAGAAGGGAGGGGGTCCCTTATAAAGAAGACAAATGAAGGATAAGAAAAACCCACTGTGTGGGCGAAACGTTGTCAATAAAGGATCACATTATACTGCTTTTGTGTTTATATTTCCAGCATATACAAGCAGCAAGCTTAAAAAAAAAAAAGGGGGAGCCTTAACATGGGGGTCATTCCACAGTTATTAAAAACAACGGGTGTTGCCCCTCTCCACAAAGATGGCATCAAAGCAATTATAAAGAACAATAAACCAATGGCACTGACATCCCACATTATAGACCATTATAAGACCATAATTTTTAAAGGGGTGGATCGGTAAGCCAGCGGAAGGCCTCGGTCAGATGACCGAAAGCTCCAAAGGCGGGTCATCATCTGACTAAGACCCGCGTCAGGAAACACTTGTCCTGTTTCCTGACAACCTTACCTAACCTAACCTCTAGCATATGCAGAGTCCGTAGGTGCTAGAAGCACTTATCCTGAGAGAGGCACTTATCCTGAGAGAGGCACTTATCCTGAGAGAGGCACTTATCCTGAGAGAGGCACTTATCCTGAGAGAGGCACTTATCCTGAGAGAGGCACTTATCCTGAGAGAGGCACTTATCCTGAGAGAGGCACTTATCCTGAGAGAGGCACTTATCCTGAGGGGACGGAGCAGGTAAACAGACTTAATGAACTCGGCACATGTGGCTTTCTCATGGCAGGAAAGTCTGTTTTTTTTTTTCCCCCAAGCAAGAAGTTCTCTTTAGGAGAACTACTTCGGTCAAGAATATCCAAATATATTTTCTTCCCGGTCACCAGAAAGGAAGCCATGATAACCTCATATCATGGCCCACCCCTGCTGGAGACAAGCTCATTATGCATGGAATTGGATTTGACCTTCCCTTCCATAGATCAAACCTTATTACCTCTCATACCCCCATGCGCTTTCTGACTCCTATGGATTTAGCACCCTCACCCCTCAAGGAAACTTCCTTGATGCTGGTGAGAGACTTTTGATCTAAGGAATTGGACCTGTCCTCCCTTTCCGTCGATTAAACTTTATTATCTGCCATTCCTCCAGGGGCTACTGGACTTCTATGCATTTATCTCCTCCCCCCATAAATATAATAATATAATCCCTTTGAAACAAAAGACTTAAAGAATACATTAATGGTAAACAGATAGTCCCCACGAACGGTGAGTTAGCTTAATTGCTAGCGTAGACAGTGACAGGATGTTCCAGAGAGGGAACACAGAAACAAGGGGACACAACTGGAAGCTGAAGACTCAGATGAGTCAAAGGGATGTTAGGAAGCATTTTTTCAGCCACAGAGTAGTCAGGAAGTGGAATAGTCTAGAGAAAGATATAGTGGAGGCAGGAACCATACATAGTTTTAAGACAAGGTATGATAAAGCTCATGGAGCAGGGAGAGCAGAGACCCAGTAGCGGACAGCGAAGAGGCGGGGCCAGGAGCTGAGTCTCGACCCTGCAACCACAATTAGGTGAGTACAATTAGGTGAGTACACACCTCACACACTGAGGTCCGGGGGTCGATCCCCGGTACGGATGGACATATTAGGACGTGTTTCCTTAAAACACCTGCTGTCCCTGTTCACCCATCAGTAAAATAGGTACCTGGGTGTTAGTCGGCTGGTATGGGTCGTATCCTGAGTCAAAATTGACCTAATTTGCCCGAAATGCTTTTCAATAATATCTTTATTTCTACATGTACAAAGTATACAGGCCTAGCTGACATACTACTATGTAGAAAGCCCCTTGTTGTGCTGAGCATTTCGGGCAAATTAGGTGAGTGTTCCAGGATGCGACCCACACCAGTCGACTAACACCCAGGCACCCATTTTATTGATGGGTGAACATAGACAACCGGTGTAAGGAAACACGCCCAATGTTTCTACCCTCACAGGGAATCGAACCCGGACACTCACCGTGTGAAGTTAGTTTAATATCTTTATTATGCACCCAATACCCATCCTGTGGGCGGCAGTCAAAAGATTACAGAGGTACATAATGGGTCCAGGGACTGGACCCCAAAGTTTTGAAAGCTGAGTAAGTTACAACGGTAATGAACTCAGGTAGATCTGGTCACAATCATGACAAGTTACAAAGGTAGCGAGAGCTTTTACCACCAGGCTATGGGACACCGTACATGTACATGTACTTGTAGAAATAAAGATTTATTATTATTATTATTATTATTATTATTATTATTATTATTATTATTATTATTATTATTATTATTATTATTATTATTATTATTATTAATGGTCCAACGCTGGTCAAGGACCCCACTGGAAGTAAGTAAATTTGTTCGACTTTTTTGGATTATCCTAGGTAATTTACACTATGTATGATAATTGTACTTATGTGTACCTGTACCTAAATAAACTACCTTATTATATTATTGTTAAAATATTTTCGTACAGGGCGGCCATGAGGCAGGAGTCGAGACGGTGTCAGGTGTCAGGGACCCTATAAACCCACAACAACAACAAGTGCACTCACACCATGTACAAGTGACTCCTTCACTAGTAAGTGGACTTCTGCGCCAGCCTTCGTCGGGTGTGGACATCTCTCTCTCTCGCCTGAGTATCAGTGACAAATTTCCCCCGTTCTCTCTGGGACGCTTGTCTCTCATCTATTTTGCCCGCCGGGCACTCTACAGGAGGGGCACCTGTTCATCGGCTTACTTTTAGCCAGCTCCATTCTTTCCGCTATGCGGATAATTATTTAACGGTCTTTGGTGGGAAGCCGGTTGCTGTACTCGGGTGGGGGTGTGGGGGTCCCGCCTTGCTGGGACTTGGCAAGGGGGTCCACCGGACCTAATCGGAAACTTTCAAGTTTCTATCTATTTACAAAGGAACTTTTCCTTTTCTTTCATCGCCCAGCCTTGGGCAACAAATCTTCCTCGTACCATCGAGAAGTCGGGCTCGATACGACGTAAGCTGTCAGTGGCCCTGATAAACCCAACAAACAAACAAACAACAACTAGTAAGTAGGAGGGAAATGATAATTATAACCATAATATTTTTAAAGGGGTGGAGGGGTAAGCCAGTGGAAGTTCGATCGCTAGGACACTCGGCTCACACTGAGGTCCGGGGGTCGATCACCGGTACGGGTGAAAACAATAATAATGGTAATAATAATTCAAATTTAAATTCAGATGTTTATTTCTCTGTAATGATTACAATGTGTGGTTTACATATTATAAAACAATAATTACAAAGAGGGCCACTAGCATGCCTAGGCATTTCGGGCAGACTAATAATAATTTTTACTCTATTACAAATTACAAATATTATCTTTATTTCTACAAGTACATGTACAAGGTATACAGGCCTAGCTGACATCAATGACATACTACTATATAGAAAGCAGCTAGTTATGCAGAATATTTCGGGCAAATTAGGTCAGTTTTGTCCCAGTATGCGACCCAGACCAGTCCACTAACACCCAGGTACCCATTATTACTGATGGGTAAACATGGACAGCAGGTGTCTTATGGAAACATGTCCCAAATGTTTTCCAGCCTTACCGGAGATTCGAACTCCGGACCTCAGTGTGTGAGCTGAGTGCGCTAGTGATCAAGCTATGGGACACCGTGACGTGTTTCTTTAAGACATCTACTGTCCATGTTTACCTATCAGTAAAGTAGGTACATACTTGGATGTTAGTGGACTGATATGGGTCGCATCCTGGGTAAAAATTGACCAAATTTGCCCAAAATGCTCTGTATAACAAGCGCCTTTCTATATATAGTAGTATGTTATTGATGTCAGCTAGGCCTGTATACCTTGTACATGTACTTGTGGAAATAATTACATAATACCTGTACTAATACATACCTTTCAAGAGAAGCTGCCCTGTTATTATAACTTTTTTCTTTTGTTTTTCTTTAGTACTGTTTACAGTATCCAGTAACTTGTGTAATTCTAACCTAAGTTAGTAAATTGTTGGCCTTGACTCTTTTTAATATGCTGTGCATTTAGAAGGCTCCAATATCTCACCATGGGTCCTTCGGGAAGGAGCTGAGGTTCTGAGTGTGCCACTTACCAAAATTTTCAACACATCCCTTGAAACTGGGCAGCTACCTGAGATATGGAAAAAGGCCAACGTAGTCCCCATCTTTAAAAAAGGAGACAGAAAAGAGGCACTAAACTACAGACCGGTGTCACTTACATGTATAGTGTGCAAAGTCTTGGAGAAAATCATCAGAAAAAGAATGGTGGAGCATCTGGAGCAGAACAGGTTAATCAACGCCAGACAGCACGGTTTCAGGGAAGGCAAATCCTGTGTAACAAACCTCCTGGAGTTCTATGATAAAGTAACAGAGGTAAGGCAAGAGAGAAGGGTGGGTTGACTGCATTTTCTTGGACTGCAGGAAGGCCTTTGACACAGTTCCTCACATGAGATTAGTAAAAAGATGGAAGACCAAGCGTGTATAACAGGAAGGGCACTGGAATGGATCAGGGAATACCTCACAGGAGGCAACAACGGGTCATGGTGCGTGATGAGGTATCACAGTGGGCGCCTGTGACGAGCGGTGTACCGCAGGGGTCAGTCCTAGGACCAGTGCTATTCTTGCTATATGTGAATGACATGACGGATGGGATAGACTCAGAAGTGTCTCTTTTCGCAGATGATGTGAAATTAATGAGGAGAATCACATCGGATGAAGACCAAGCAGGACTTCAAAGTGACCTGGACAAGCTTGACATCTGGTCTAGCAACTGGCTTCTCGAATTTAACCCCACCAAATGCAAAGTCATGAAGATCGGAGAAGGGCAAAGAAGACCGCTGACAGAGTACAGGCTAGGTGGACAAAGGCTACAAACCTCAACAAAGGAGAAAGACCTTGGGGTGAGTATAACACCAAGCACGTCTCCGGAAGCACACATCAACCAGATAACCGCGGCAGCATATGGGCGACTGGCAAACTTAAGATTAGCGTTCCGTTACCTTAACAAGGAATCGTTCAAGACACTGTATACCGTATACGTCAGGCCCATACTAGAGTATGCAGCACCAGTCTGGAACCCACACCTGGTCAAGCACGTCAAGAAACTAGAGAAAGTGCAAAGGTTTGCGACAAGGTTAGTTCCACAACTCCGGGGTCTGTCTTATGAAGAAAGGCTGAGGGAAATAGGACTAACAACACTGGAGGAAAGAAGGGTCAGAGGAGACATGATAACGACATACAAAATACTGCGGGGAATTGACAAGGTAGATAGTGACAGGTTGTTTCAGAGAGGGAACACAGAAACAAGGGGACACAACTGGAAGCTGAAGACTCAGATGAGTCAAAGGGATGTCAGGAAACATTTCTTCAGCCACAGAGTAGTCAGGAAGTGGAATGGACTAGAGAATGATATAGTGGAGGCAGGAACCATACATAGTTTTAAGACAAGGTATGATAAAGCTCATGGAGCAGGGAGAGCAGAGACCCAGTAGCAGACAGCGAAGAGGCGGGGCCAGGAGCTGAGTCTCGACCCCTGCAACCACAATTAGGTGAGTACAATTAGGTGAGTACATGCATGTGCTCTGCAAATAGCCAACGCTTTTTGTGATTTGCAAACCTGATTGTGTTAGTAACATTTCATTTACGTATTCAACCCCTCAAGTGAGGTGCCTGGATGCTGGTGAGAGGCTCCTGATCCAAAAAATTGGACCTATCCTCCAACTTCTTAATTTGACCCGATTGCATCTCATTCCCCAGGTGCTGTATGACCCTCTATGGGTCTAACACTTTCCAGTGATCGCATGTGTGAGTGTATTTGATAGGAGTGAATGGAGACAAATGGTTTTTAATACTTGACGTGCTGTTGGAGTGTGAGCAAAGTATCATTTATGAAGGGATTCAGGGAAACCGGCAGGCCAGACTTGAGTCCTGGAGATGGGAAGTACAGTGTCTGCACTCTGAAGGAGGGGTGTTAATATTGCAGTTTTATAACTGTAGTACAAAGCACCCCTCTGGCAAGACAGTGATGGAGTGAATGATGATGAAAGTTTTTATTTTTCGGGCTGCCCTGCCTTGGTGGGAATCGGCCAATGTGTTAATAAAAAAAATAAAAAATAATTTGTGGAAGAAATATTTTATTTTGTTTTTAATCTTTCAAGGAAACTGCCTGTACTGCAAGAGGATAACTTTAAGAATGGTGCACATTTAAAGGAAAACAGCAATACAAAGACTGCATTAAGTAAAAAAAAAATTCTCACATTAAAGCAGGAAAGATGGAAGATTGTAAAATATTGGATCTGCCATGTACTGCTCAAGGTAGGGTTAAGGCCACAGTTTTTATGATGCGGTGCAGTTTAGTGAATTTTCAGTCAAATTTTAATTTTCTTTAAGTTTTAATTTAGTTCTTTTGTTAAATTATACTACAGTTTTGATGAAAAATATATTGTATGCTAATTTTCTTTTAGCTGTTTTAATTTAGTTCTTTTGTTAAATTATAGTACAGTTCCGACAAAAAACATGTTGTATGGTAATTAAAATTAAGTAAAATAAAAAAATTGAAATTTACATTATTTGATTAACATTGATTTTTTTTATTTGAGTAATGCAATGGTAACAAAGGTATCCAATTTTAAGTGTCAGATTTCTGTGAATTTTTTTTTACATCTTTATTCTCTTCTTTGGTGCCACTGTGAAATGCTTAATTAAAATTTGGAATTGATGTTCTTAGTAATGAATATGTTTTCATTAGGTTTATAATTTAAGATCACAACTCAAACCAGTATTTCAATTAATGCTTCCTTAATAGTTTAGATTGGATATGCTGTACATAATGCTAAACATATAACTCTATTAATCAGAGTATGCTAAATATTTAGAAAGGAAAGGAGTAGTTCACCTTAATTAATAAATAAAATTTCCAGATCCAGAGTCTAATCTTGAACAAGTGGAAAAAGAACTGAAAATTGTTGTGAGGGAATTGCAAATTCTACAAGGTCGTAAGCAGTCACTAGAGGCAAGGCGGGAGAAATTAAGAGATGCCATTCAACAACGGAAGTCTGCTCACCTTGCTCAAAGAGACTGGGATAGAAATGGTTAGTTGATAGAGCTATCAATCTGTGTTCATTATTTTTTTTTTTCAACATGTCGGCCGTCTCTCACCGAAACAGGGTGACCCAAAAAGAAAGAAAAACCTGAAAAGAAAGAAAAACCCAAAAAGAAAGAAAAAACTTGCATCATCATTCAACATTTTCACCATCACTTATACATAATCACTGTCTTTGCTGAGGCACTCAGATACAGCAGTTTGGATGTCCCTCCAAACTGCCAATATCCCAAACCCCTCCTTTAAAGTGCAGGCATTGTACTTCCCATTTCCAGGACTCAAGTCCGGCTAACTGGTTTCCCTGAATCCCTTCACAAAATATTACCCTGCTCACACTCGAACAGCTCGTCAGGGCCCAAAAACCATTCGCTCCTATCAAACACGCTCACACATGCTTGCTGGAAGTACAAGCCCCTCACCCACAAAACCTCCTTTACCCTCTCCCTCCAACCTTTTTGAGAATGACCCCAACCCCGCCTTCCTTTCCCTACAGATTTATACGCTTTCCAAGTCATTCTGCATGTACAGTGTACACCTAATTGTTATACTCCTTTTTACAAACATGTATCATGCAAAAATATAAATTTTTAGTTATTATATTATAAGTGCACTTCTTGCAAAACAGTGATGGAGTGAATGATGATGAAAGTTTTTCTTTTTTGGGCCACCCTGCCTTGGTGGAAGACGGCCGATATGTTAATAAAAATAATATTGCCCTTAGACACGACATCTCCACTGCCTGCAGCCTCCTCCTCGCTGCAGCATTTACAATCCATGATTCACACCCATATAAGAGTGTTGGTACCACTATACTCTTGTACATTCCATTCTTTGCCTCCATGGATAACGTTTTTTGTCTCCACAGATACCTCAACGCACCACTCACCTTTTTTCCTTCATCAATTCTATGGTTAACCTCATCCTTCATAAACCCATCTACTGACAAGTCAACTTCCAAATATCTGTAAACATTCACTTCTTCCATACTCCCTCCCTCCAATGTGATATCCAATTTTTCTTTATCTAAATCGTTTGATACCCTCATCAACTTACTCTTATCTATGTTCACTTTCAATTTTTTACCTTTACTCACCCTCCCAAACTCGTCCACTAACCTTTGCAACTTTTCTTTTGTATAGTACTAAAATTTTCAAAATTTTATTATAATTTGTGCTTGAATGCTTTTACATTCTCTTCATTTATTCACTTGTAATTTTACCTCTACTTACGAGCAGCTCCCAACTCGAACAATTATGTAAGTGTATTTTTGTAGGTACTTTTGTAAGTGTATTTTTGGGGGTCTGAAATGGATTAACCTAATTTTCATTATTTCTTATGGGAAAAAATTCCTTCGGTATCGGCATTTGAATAGCCGTCTGGAACGAATTAAACTCATAAGTAGAGGTACCACTGTACAGTGGTACCCCGGATTTTGTACAGCTCCCAACTCGAACAATTATGTAAGTGTATTTTTGTAAGTGCTTTTGTAAGTGTATTTTTGGGGGTCTGAAACGGACTAATGTAATTTACAAATTTGTTCGGTAATGGCACTCGAACAGCCTTCTGGAACAAATTATTGACGAAATCCGGGGTACCACTGTACGAGCATTTCTGTTTTATTGGCAAAAATATATTCCTCAACAAGATATCCCTAAGAAAAATTACATGTATTGGAAAACATTTTCACATAGACTCCTTATACGTATAAGCAGAGATTCATTCTAGAGATAGTTTATATATAAGCATCACATGTTCCAAGGGTATGTATACAAAGGATGAACAGTTTTGTTTAATAAATAGTGGAAACAAAGAATAATGAAATTAATAAAAGCAACCTTTGCTAACTATTGTCAGTTATTATTAGTACGTATGTAGTACAGTGGACCCTCGGTTTTCGTTCAAAATTCTTTCCAGAATGCTGTTCGAGTGCCGTTACTGAACGAATTTGTTCCGATAAGGACAAATGTAAATTAGATTAGTAGTTTCAGACCCCCAAAAAATACACATACATAATTGTTCGAGTTTGGAGGTGAACGAAAACCGAGGGTCCACTGTACTTTGATTTTAGACAAAATGTGGTAGTCTTTATCCTTGCTTTCTCACTACTATAAGATTCATCCCTTTTTTTTAATGAAGTGTTCTTGTGAAACTTCAATATTAACTCCCTTATATATTTTTTAACACATGTAATGTTTAATATATATATGTAATCTCTCTCATATCATGTCTTATCATTTGCTCTGCTGTATAATACTGTATGTACATTTCTCATATGCAGTTAGTGGATTCAATTCATCGCAGATTGTACCAGCCATAGTATTATGGCTTTTTTCTTTTACATTTTGCAGATTTTCCATGGTCAAAAGAGTTGGAGAATATACAGAAAACTGTCTTTAAAATCCCTTCATTACGTGCACACCAGCTTCCTACTGTGAATGCTGTATTGTCTGGTGTAGATTCCATTCTCGTGATGCCTACAGGAGGAGGAAAGAGCTTATGCTTCCAGCTCCCTGCTCTCCTGTCTGAAGGTAAAACTAATGTAAAGTAGTTGTAATTATTCATTTAGTTTATGTACAGTAGACCTGCACTTTGTGTTGGTTACATTCCTGAAAATCGGCACTATGTGAAATTGCAATATGTACAGTAAAACCTCTAATTCATGGACGTCCATATAATGGATTTTGGCAATTAAGGACAAAAATAAAATCCCATCAGATGTTGAAATCATCACACAAAATGGAAAAAGTTTGTAATTCCAGATTTTATCCGTAGTAATAGTGTCTGGTCTTCTGAATCATTGGACGAAGTCCATTGACTCTGATGTTTGTCTGGTATGGGCCAGAGTGGCCATGTTCAGGACTTGTCTGTTTTCATCGTTTCCTGAGCTTTAGGCCACCCATTCCAGTTTGTTTGTGTTCACTCATGTGCACACACATTCAGTCTATAATTTTCCCTGGATTTACAGTTTTTTTTTTTGCTGTTGTTGCGACTATTAACATATGAAGTAAAGTGTAACTAACAATGGCTTCTAAAGCAAGTGGTGGTGATAAGAGGAAATGTGTGGTTCTCAATGTTAATTAGAAACATGAACTAATAAATGAAGGTTGAGTCTGGCATCTCAGTAGCATGGGTATGCAAGGAACAGGGTTTTAAGAAATAAGCAACCATCTATGTCATCTCAGTCACTTACATCTTCATTAGTAGAACTTTACAGCCCCTCTGATTCAGAATAAAAGTTATTCAGTCATCACTGTTGATCATGGCAGTTTATACCTCATTTCTTCACCATGAAAATGTAAGTTAAATTACTGTAAATTACATACAGTACAAAAAAATTACTATTTAGCACTAAAAAACTTACTATACAGTATAGTACTGTACTGTAGTACTACAGGTTACTATACCCACATTCTTAGCGTCCAGTTGTCTTCTGAATCAGCGGACCACATCTTCTGATTTGAAACTTTGATTGTTAAGACCATGAAAATTTAATTTTATAATTCAGAAGTTTTTGGACAATCATCAATATCGTACACCCTCTTTCCCTATTAGTTCATTAGTTAGAGGGTTCACTGTATGTGGACTGAAAAACTTATGGGAGAAACAGGGTTACAGTTTTGACACCTCCAGCAACAACCAATTAAGTTTTTTGTGGGAGGATGAAAGGATGGAAAATATAATTTAGCCTTTCGAGAATCATAAATTTTAACCTAAGAGTTTTAGAATGGAGTACTGCTGCAGTAGGCTTATTGGTCCATGCTAGGCACGTCTTTCTCAGCTCCAACCCTTCTCACTTGTACATGATCTCTCAATCACATATGTAAGGAATAGTGAGAATGTGATTGAGAGATCATGAAATGCTTGTAATTAAATTCTCCTTTAAAGTGATTAAATTGCATAGTTAGGTATGTAAACAGTATGCTTTTTCTTGTGATCTTGTTGCATATTTATAATTTTGTTAAGATTTTGAAAACTAAACTTGCATTTTTTAGATACTGTATTTAGTTTGCTTTCCTTCAGGTATCACTTTGGTTGTCTCTCCATTGGTGTCATTGATGGAGGATCAGTTGATGGGTCTCAAGGCTCGAGGAATTGAGGCAAAAATGCTCTGTGCTGCATCCACAAAACAAGAAGTCAATGGAGTCCACTCTGTATGAATCATGGAGGGTATACATATTTTACTAGTAAATGCATAGGATTAGTTACATATACACTATCAGCATATCTATTGTATCTTTGTTTTTTATCTCACTGGACAACTCCCACCAAGGTAGAGTGACCTGAAAAAGAAACAATTTCACCATCATTTACTCTCTCGTGTCTTGCCAGAGGCATGTAGATACTACAGTTCAAATGCTCTTCCAAATTCCAAATATCCCCACCCCTCCTTCAGAATGTAGGCACTGTACTTCCCACCTCCAGGACTGAAGTCTGGCTGACTGGTTTACCTGAATCCCTTCACAAAATGTTACCTTGATCACACTCCAACAACTTGTCAGGTACCAAAAACCATTTGTCTCCACTCATTTTTATCAAACATTCTTGCATATGCCTGCTTGATGTCCAATCCCCTTGCACACAAAAGCTCTTTTACCCCCTTCCCTCATCCTTTCCTAGGATGACCCCTACCCTGCCTTCCTTCCACTACAGATTCATACACCCTCCAAGTCATCCTGTTTTGTTCCAGCCTCTCTAAATGTCCGAACCACCTCAACAACTCCCTCCTCAGCCCTCTGGATAATACTTTTAGTAACTACTAATCTTCAAACTATGATAATATTCACATCACACATACCCCTCAGACATGATATCACTGCCTTCACCCTCCTCCTCACTGCAACATTCACAACCCAAGTTCACACCCATATAAGTGTTGCTATGACTATACTCTCTTGCATTCCCCTTTTTGCATCCATGGATAATGTTTTTTGTCTCCACAGATGCTTCAAGGCACCTCCCACCTTTTTCCCCTAATCAATTTTATGGTTCACCTTTTTTTTTCATATTAACATACTTCGACAAGTCTACTCCCAAATATCTGAACACATTCACTTCCTCATACTCTCTCCTTCCAATCTGATAGCCAGTCTTTCATTACCTAAATCATTTGTTACCCTCATCACCTTGCTCTTTCCTATGTTCACTTTTAATAAGTGATTTTTGTTATGCAACTAATTATCCTGAACTTATGTAAATATTGTGACCCTATTAAATTTTAGCTTTTGTTTGAGGCATTTACAGCTCAGTGCTACTACTAACATTATTTAGATTGTGTGTTCTTGTTTATAGATTTGTTACATTTGATACAAGCATTATTTTTTTTCATCATACTGGTCGTCTCTCACCGAGGCAGAGTGACTCGAAAAAGAAAACCTTAATAAGAACAAACATTATAATACAGTATCAGTAAAATGTAGATGGTTAAATGAATGTCACGAAATGGGTGAGGTGTTCGGTCATAGACCTGATGTTTAGAAATAAGTTATTAATTCTTTCAAAGAAAGCACAGAGAAGCAAGGCCTTGTTATTTATACCTTGTTTCTAAAATGTTGCTTGGACTGAAGAACAAAAAATTATATCCCTATAACAAATGATGATAATTTTTCCTTAAAAGCTCATTTTGATATCATATGTAAGGTTTGTAAAGAAAATACAGAATAATAATTTGATAATGTATATCTTACTCAAAGTTCATGCTTCTTTAATTACATTAATTTTCATGAAATGCATGGAAAAAATTCTGTAAAGTGTTATTTTTTCAAATCAAATACAGTGGACCCCCGGTTTTAGTGATTTTCTCGTTCCAGAATGCTGTTCAAGTGCCATTACCAAACGAATTTATTCCCATAAGGAATAATGTAAATTAGACTAGTCCTTTTAGACCCCCAAAAATACACTTACAAAAGCACTTACAAAAATACACTTACATAATTGTTCGAGTTTGGAGCATCACAAAAATCGGGGGTCCACTGTAATTAGATAAAAAAAATTAATTACTAGTACAGTGGTACCCCGGTTTACGATATTTTTTCGTTCCAGAATGCTGTGCAAGTGCCATTACCAAACGAATTTATCCCCATAAGGAATAATGTAAAATAGACTAGTCCTTTTAGACCCCCAAAAATACACTTACAAAAGCATTTAAAAAAATAAACTTACATAAAAGGGCGAGTTTGGAGACCATCGTAAACCGGGGTACCACTGTATGTACTTTACTGCATAATCAGTATATAAAATATTTTGAAAATATCTAAGTTCAGAAATGTATTTAAAAAGTTCATAAGTTATAATGATATATGTAGCCTGATGAAGAATGGTGCTATTTAGATGTTAGATTGACCCAAAAACCTTGCTTGAGAATATTTACAATGAATTCTATTGGATGCATTCTGTCATCATGATTTTTAGCAATTTCTAGGGTATTATCTTCAGGGAAAAAGAATTATTATACAAAAATCATATGATGTAATTATATATTAACAGTTTATTCCATGATGGATGTATTCTGTCCTCAGGATATGACTAATCCCAAAAGTGGGTTAAAATTGCTCTATGTAACACCGGAGAAACTTGCAAAGTCAAAGAGATTCATGGCTACGCTTCAGAAGATGCATCAGTTGGGTCGATTTGCTCACTTAGCTATTGATGAAGTTCATTGTTGCTCACAGTGGGGTCATGATTTTAGACCAGGTAAGTTTCCCCTATTGTATGTTTTTTGCCATGTGCAAACTATGATTTAAAGATAAATAGTGTTGTACAGTACATAGGAAAGACTGGTAGTAAAGGACTTGGCAGCCCACACCAAGGCTATCTGCTGAGAAAAGCTATCTACTTCTTAGATTAAGGGCAGTCATGTATTAACTTGGTGTGTGAGTTAACGATAGAAAAGCAGAAGCTTCTTTCCCTACCCTCTACTCTCTCTCTGACCACTGCCAGCATGAAAACGTGGAGAGAAATACACTGTACCATATTAGAAATATGGCCTGGAATTTACTGGAGATGGAGCTGGATGGCAGACATGTGCTACAACTTTTCTTTCTTCTTCTTTCAACACGTCGGCCGTTTCCCACCGAAGTGGGGTGGCCCAAAATGAAAAACGAAAGTTTCCCATTTTACATTTAGTAATATATACAGGAGAAGGGGTTACTAGCCCCTTGCTCCCAGCATATTAGTCGCCTCTTACGACACGCATGGCTTACGGAGGAAGAATTCTGTTCCACTTCCCCATGGAGATAAGAGGAAATAAGAACAAGAACTAGTAAGAAAATAGAAGAAAATCCAGAGGGGTGTGTATATATATGCTTGTACATGAATGTGTAGTGTGACCTAAGTGTAAGTAGAAGTAGCAAGATGTACCTGAAATCTTGCATGTTTATGAGACAGAAAAAAGACACCAGCAATCCTACCATCATGTAAAACAATTACAGGCTTTCGTTTTACACTCACTTGGCAGGACGGTAGTACTTCCCTGGGCGGTTGCTGTTTACCAACGTACTACCTAAATGTGCTACAACTTATTTCTTTCAACATGTCAGCCGTTTCCCACCGAGGCAGGGTGGCCCAAAAGGAAAAACGAAAGTTTCTCCTTTTACATTTAGTAATTTATTCAGGAGAAGGGGTTACTAGCCCCTTGCTCCAGGCATTTTAGGCGCCTCTTACGACACGCATGGCTTACGGAGGAAGAATTCTGTTCCACTTCCCCATGGAGATAAGAGGAAATAAGAACAAGAACTAGTAAGAAAATAGAAGAAAATCCAGAGGGGTGTGTATATATATGCTTGTACATGAATGTGTAGTGTGACCTAAGTGTAAGTAGAAGTAGCAAGATGTACCTGAAATCTTGCATGTTTATGAGACAGAAAAAAGACACCAGCAATCCTACCATCATGTAAAACAATTACAGGCTTTCGTTTTACACTCACTTGGCAGGACGGTAGTACTTCCCTGGGCGGTTGCTGTTTACCAACCTTCTACCTAAATGTGCTACAACTACCTCTACTAAATTAGTACTGTTCCTGTCTTAAACCCCTTTTATTACTCCATTTGCCACTCTCAGAGCTAGGTACCAGTGGTTCTACTTCTGGTTACCAACAGTTCTGCTATGACTGTTACAACCCTCTTTTTCTCTTTTCCAAGATAAAAAAAAAAAAAAAAGTGAATATGAGGGGTTGAAAGCAGACAAGGTACTGTAATAGGATAATGTTTACATCCATCTGCAACACCATCTTTCATAGCCCCGCATCCTATGTACCTATGGAAATCCAAGTGCTGTAGTCCTGTTTGGAAGGTCGAGTACCCATTCGAAAACATTGTAGCCTCTTAGATGATTTGCAAGCACTGTTGTAAGCCAAAAGCAATTTTTTCCTTTGAGCAAGTCTGAAATCATGTTCTAGCCATGAAATTGGGGTTTGTAAGCTCAAGCCATTTATTTTAAATAATGCAAAGAAAGCATTATACTGCACATATTGCAATTAGTAAATAATTTTCAGAAATTTAAAGTAAATACTAATGAGTTTAGAAAAAAATTAAGTTAAATTTATACAGCTCATTAAATGTGTGAGATAAATATTGATATGTTTCTTCTTTCTTTCAACACGTCGGCCGTTTCCCACCAAGGCGGGGTGGCCCAAAAGGAAAACGAAAGTTTCTCCTTTTACAATTAGTAATATACACAGAAGAAGGGTTACTAGCCCCTTGCTCCCGGCATTTTAATCGCCTCTTCGACACGCATGGCTTACGGAGGAAGAATTCTGTTCCACTTCCCCATGGAGATAAGAGGAAATAAGAACAAGAACTAGTAAGAAAATAGAAGAAAACCCAGAGGGTGTGTATATATATATGCTTGTACATGAATGTGTAGTGTGACCTAAGTGTAAGTAGAAGTAGCAAGATGTACCTGAAATCTTGCATGTTTATGAGACAGAAAAAAGACACCAGCAATCCTACCATCATGTAAAACAATTACAGGCTTTCGTTTTACACTCACTTGGCAGGACGGTAGTACTTCCTGGGCGGTTGCTGTTTACCAACGTACTACCTAAATGTGCTACAACTTATTTCTTTCAACATGTCAGCCGTTTCCCACCGAGGCAGGGTGGCCCAAAAGGAAAAACGAAAGTTTCTCCTTTTACATTTAGTAATTTATTCAGGAGAAGGGGTTACTAGCCCCTTGCTCCAGGCATTTTAGGCGCTCTTACGACACGCATGGCTTACGGAGGAAGAATTCTGTTCCACTTCCCCATGGAGATAAGAGGAAATAAGAACAAGAACTAGTAAGAAAATAGAAGAAAATCCAGAGGGTGTGTATATATATGCTTGTACATGAATGTGTAGTGTGACCTAAGTGTAAGTAGAAGTAGCAAGATGTACCTGAAATCTTGCATGTTTATGAGACAGAAAAAAGACACCAGCAATCCTACCATCATGTAAAACAATTACAGGCTTTCGTTTTACACTCACTTGGCAGGACGGTAGTACTTCCCTGGGCGGTTGCTGTTTACCAACCTTCTACCTAAATGTGCTACAACTACCTCTACTAAATTAGTACTGTTCCTGTCTTAAACCCCTTTTATTACTCCATTTGCCACTCTCAGAGCTAGGTACCAGTGGTTCTACTTCTGGTTACCAACAGTTCTGCTATGACTGTTACAACCCTCTTTTCTCTTTTCCAAGAAAAAAAAAAAAAAAAAGTGAATATGAGGGGTTGAAAGCAGACAAGGTACTGTAATAGGATAATGTTTACATCCATCTGCAACACCATCTTTCATAGCCCCGCATCCTATGTACCTATGGAAATCCAAGTGCTGTAGTCCTGTTTGGAAGGTCGAGTACCCATTCGAAAACATTGTAGCCTCTTAGATGATTTGCAAGCACTGTTGTAAGCCAAAAGCAATTTTTTCCTTTGAGCAAGTCTGAAATCATGTTCTAGCCATGAAATTGGGGTTTGTAAGCTCAAGCCATTTATTTTAAATAATGCAAAGAAAGCATTATACTGCACATATTGCAATTAGTAAATAATTTTCAGAAATTTAAAGTAAATACTAATGAGTTTAGAAAAAAATTAAGTTAAATTTATACAGCTCATTAAATGTGTGAGATAAATATTGATATGTTTATTTATACATTATTATAGTGTCCATCACTCTAACTTCATAAATACATTCTTCATTTTCTGCACTGTTTTACAGATTACAAGTTTCTTGGAATTATGCGTAAGATGTTCCCAGGAACACCAATCTTAGGACTTACTGCTACAGCAACTTCAAGAGTCATTCAAGATGTTCAAAAAATTCTGGACATCAAAGGCTGTTTAGTTCTTAAAGCATCTTTTAATCGACCAAATTTGTTTTATGAGGTAAAGTTGCATAAAATTACTGTATGTATATATTTTTTATCACATATTTGTCACACTCTGAGAGAGTTGAATTCTCTGTCTACTAGACACTACATTTCTACACATATGGATGATAATAATAATAATAATAATGATGATAATAATAATAATTTATTTAAATTCTGTGGGGAAGTGGAGAAGAATCCTTCCTCAGTAAGCCTTGCACGTCGTAAGAGGCGACTAAAATGCCGGGAAAAGCTTTTGTTTTTTTTCTTTTGGGGTGGGGGAGAGCTGATGTGTTAAAAAAAATATTTCAGAATGATAATGTTTGTACAGAGATCGGTGACATTTAGTTGTGAATGCAGAAAGCCCATGCTTAAAGCATAGCAGAAATTTAGTATAGAAATTTTGATAATACAGTATAAAGACATACAGTGGTACCTCGAGTTACGATATTTTTTCGTTCGAGAATGCTGTTCAAGTGCCATTACCAAACGAATTTATCCCCATAAGGAATAATGTAAAATAGACTAGTCCTTTTACACCCCCAAAAATATACTTACAAAAGCATTTAAAAAAATAAACTTACATAAAAGGGCGATTTTGGGGACCATCGTAACTCGAGGTACCACTGTATTATCAATATAAAGTTATCAAAAATCATATTTTTCAAGTTCAAAAAATAAGCCAATATTTAAGACTTAGTATTTTAAGAATCTGATATATTTTTAGTAAAGTTTAAAGATGGGTGGTATAGAATTATGTGGCCTTTTGATGGAAATGTGGCTAAAAGTCTGTGATGATGTATGACATGTCAAATTTTTTTGATGCAGAAAGGTTACCATAGTGCTTTACAATAGAAAAACTGAAAAATGGGATATACAGTATCACAAGAATAACTGTGGTAAAGGAATGTAAAATTGTGTGATATGACATGTGGAATTGTGATGTAATAGGTGGCTGTAACTTCCATAATTGTGTAGGTGAAATGTATCATTTTTTTTTTTTAACTCATCGGCTGTCTCCCACCGAGGCAAGATGACCCGAAAAAGAAGAAACAAAAGTTTTTCTTTTTTTACATTAGATAATTTATACAGGAGAAGGGGTTACTAGACCCTTGCTCCGGCATTTTAGTCGCCTATTACAACATGCATGGCTTATGGTGGAAGAATTCTTCTCCACTTTCCCATGGAGGAAATGTATCATATAAATAGATGAATGTACTCGAAGGTTACCTGTAAATAATTTTGGGGGTCACCTCATAACAATTTTGGGTGGTCACTTTCAGGATGTTTGATAATAATTAGTGTGACCTGATGTGCACTCCATTTGCTCTATAGCTCACTTCTACTCTCTACTTCTGCATTTATATGCTCATCCTCCCTTACCAAGTTTATCCATTCATCACTTCGTAAAGCAAACTGCCTGGGGAAGACATTCCATGTACAGTAATTGCATGTACAGTGGTACCTCGAGTTACGATGGTCCCCAAAATCGCCCTTTTATGTAAGTTTATTTTTTTAAATGCTTTTGTAAGTATATTTTTGGGGGTGTAAAAGGACTAGTCTATTTTACATTATTCCTTATGGGGATAAATTCGTTTGGTAATGGCACTTGAACAGCATTCTCGAACGAAAAAATATCGTAACTCGAGGTACCACTGTATATCCTTAGTACCAAGTTGGTATCTCATACCATTACATAACCAGCAAACTGGAGGATAGTAGCAGTGAAAATGTCTTATCCGAGATGAGTGTGTGGTGTGAATGTTATACAGAGAATTAATAATAGGACATAATAAGATGCCTTGGTCAAGTAGAAAGGTCCAATTATCAATTGTGTATAAATGCAAATCTGAGATAAATGAAAGCAGGTTTATTTGACATCTGTGGGAAGGTTGGGAGGGTGTGAAAGAAGTATTGAGCAATTGGACATCCTGTAGACATATATGAGCATGTTAGATCAGAATGAATGTAGGTGAGTGATTTTTGGAACTTGGTATGGTATTGGTGTGTAAAAATGAAAACATCTGTGAAAGGATTCAGGGAAAATTGTGATGCCTTGTCCTTTTGGAAATGGTTACTAAGCAATTGGTGGCAGATTGCATTTTTTCCCACACTACCTTGATAAGAAAAAAACTGATACAGAGCTGTATCTTGAATATATTTTTAAAGAGTTAAATGGCACAGAATTATAATTTAAGAGTCCATTATTCAGTCTCTCTTAAAAAAAAGACACAGCCAAGAACATTTGTTGCTGAAAAGACACTAGTAGCAGTGAAGTCCTTTACTGGTGCAGTGTTTCATCCATGGCTTTTTTCAAGTAATGTGCATAATAAATATGGGATACAATACCTTAGTCACGCAGGGTGTAAAAGGTAGGTGTAGATGTAAGGTGCATCAAGTTAACTTTGATGCCTACACCTGACTTTTACACCCGGGGTGACTAAGCTTTTGTATCCAATATTTGTTATGAACTGTAGTTGAAAAGGTTCATTCATGGGTGAAATGGTGCACCAATAGGGGACCTTACTGCTACTAGTGTCTTTTTCATTTCTTGTTGGATTATACCTCTGGCATGTGTGAGCATGTTAGATAGGAGTTAATGGAGACAAATGGTTTTTAGGATTTGACAAGCTGTTGGAGTGTGAGAAATTAATATTTTGTGAAGGGATTCAGAGAAACCGATTAGCCAGATTTGAGCCTTGGAGATGGGAAGCACAGTGCCTGCATTCTAAAGGAGGGGTTTGAGATATTTGTTGTGTAGAGGGACATCTAAACTGTCATATCTGCACACCTCTGTCAAGACAGTGATAGTGTGAATGATGGTGAAAGTGTTTCTTTTTCACGTCACCCTACCTCGGTGGAAGACAGCCAGTGTGTTTAAAAAAAAAAATTAGCATTTGACCCTCTTGTTTTCTATTTTCATCGCAGGTACGACCCAAACCTTCCGTCCAGGAAGAATGCATTACACAGCTGCATCAGCTGCTTGAAGGAGAGTTTAAAGGACAGTCTGGTATTATCTACACCATGACCATCAAGGATGCTGAGGAGCTGGTGCCATTACTCAGGTCTCGCCAAATAAGTGTTGCTCCGTACCATGCCCAGATGGAAGCACAAGTGAGGAGTAAAGTCCATAAAAAATGGGTGGCAAATGAGTATCAGGTAAATATGCTCAAGTTATCTTTATGTTTGAATCATTAGATTATTGTCTTTAAATGATTAATTCTTAACTCTTGCGTGCTTTTTTCCCAGCAAAAGTCTTGGAGAATCAGTCTGTGCCTTATATGCTCAAGGTCAGGGTCAAGGGTAGGCTTTGGATTACTGGCAGTGGTATTTTATAAATGGACATGCAGTTCATTATAATAATAAAGTTGTAATGCTTGTGCACTTTATATGCTAGAAAATACAGTAATTTTTTTTCACAGGCATTAAACTATTTGTACAGAACACATGGGAAGAAATCACAATAAAGCACATAACATTGAATGGGAAGAAATAAAAGTGACAAATAATGGAACACAAATACCTGTGCACTTTAACATGTTTCAGTAGATACATGCATGTACGCATGTGTAAGCACATGCATACATGTTATTTTTTATTGTGGTGTGTTTTTCATTCTATACACAAAGGTTGATTTTAATGTTGGCTAGTTCCTAAAGCAAGGTAACACACAACACAGCAACAGACGAGCCTGGCCCATGGCTGGGCTCTGGGAGTAGAAAGACTCACAAAACTCATCAAGGTACATCAAAGGTATACTAGAACTCTTCCACCATGTGTTTTCCAAAATCAAGGCAGGGGGTCAATGTTTTAACAGTATGGGTTATTTTTAGTTTATTTACATCCGTCTTCTCTTCAGGAGAGGTACCTTAATGCTGTTGAAGTGGTCTTTATCTAAAATTTGTAATTACCCCCTCCATCTTTGGATCAAATCTGTTTACCACCCAACATACTGTATGACCCCTATGGGTTTAGTGCCTCCATATAAGAACAATGTTAACCCTTTCACTGTTCTCTCATGTAGATCTGAATTATTAAGGCTGGTGGAGCTTATGGAGATGAAAGGGTTAATAATGCATCACTCCCATGTCATTAGTATTCAAGTGGGCACATAATTAGCCTTTCTGTGAGCTATTGAGAATTATCTTTGTGGTGTGTTGTTATATTTTGAATTGTTCCAACAGGCTGTTGTTGCAACTATTGCATTTGGCATGGGAATTGACAAACCTGATGTCCGATTTGTAATTCATCATTGCATTTCCAAGTCAATGGAAAACTTTTACCAGGTGAGCAAAGAGTTTTAAATTTTTTGATAGAATATAAATACAAACTTTGTGTATGCATTGTTTCCATGTGTGTGCTCATGCACATGCACACACACACATACACATCTTTAAGTGAAAAATGTCTGTTTTATCTTCCTTCATGTTTTCAAAGACCACAGAAATATTCACCAAATGGAGGGTATGAACCCATAGCAAACTAGTCTTAAAACTAGGAAGCCAGTGCTCTATCCACTGTACCATGCCAGTCTAAGCTTTAACCAGCTAGTCTGTACACCATATGAAGGTTATAATGGTCCCCACTGTGACCACAAATGCAGGTTTTTACAGATGAGTGTCACTAGCATGGCTATGGTTTGCTCTTGCTAAAATCCCTTAAAAGCCATATTTGTGGTTACAGTGTATAGAAATACAGTGGACCCTCGGTTTTCGTTCACCTCCAAACTCGAACAATTATGTAAGTGTATTTTCATAAGTGCTTTTGTAAGTGTATTTTTGGGGGTCTGAAATGACTAATCTAATTTACATTTGTCCTTATGGGAACAAATTCGTTTGGTAACGGCACTCAAACAGCATTCTGGAAAGAATTTTCAACGAAAACCGAGGGTCCACTGTACTGTACACCTAATCTTGCAAATCTTATTATGCCAGTAAAATACAGTGACTAGTGCATTGGTTTGCTCATTCTAGGACTGGCTTGCCATGGGTTCAAACCTGTTTAGCTAGTTGTTTACAACTACAGTCATTATAGTTTTGTAAATTACCACAAAAATAAATTTGTAATTGTAGTAAAATGAGAAACTGGTATCATAGTATGTATTTTGCTTACAGGAAAGTGGAAGAGCAGGGAGAGATGGCCAGCCTGCAAAATGTATTGTTTTCTGGAGGTTTGCCGATTTAAATCGACAGAGCACAATGGTGTTCACTGAACAGACTGGACTAGAGAATCTCTATGGGTTGATTAGCTATTGTATAGACAGTCATAGGTAAGTTTTTTTTTTTTAAAGACAACGACTATCTCCCACTCCTAGGTAGTAGGTTGGTAGACAGCAACCACCCAGGGAGGTGCTACCATCCTACCAAGTGAGTGTAAAACAGAAGCCTGTAATTGTTTTACATGATGGTAGGATTGCTGGTGTCTTTTTTCTGTCTCATAAACATGCAAGATTTCAGGTACGTCTTGCTACTTCTACTTACACTTCGGTCACACTACACATGCATGTACAATCATATATATACACACCCCTCTGGGTTTTCTTCTTTTTTTTTACTAGTTCTTGTTCTTGTTTATTTTCTCTTGTCTCCATGGGGAAGTGGAACAGAATTCTTCCTCTGTAAGCCATGCGTGTCGTAAGAGGCGACTAAAATAGGAGCAAGGGGCTAGTAACTCCTTCTCCTGTATATAATACTAAATTTAAAAGGAGAAACTTTCAGTTTTTCTTTTGGGCCACCCTGCCTCAGTGGGATACGGCCGGTGTGTTGAAAGAAGAAAGACCATCTCCCACTGAGGTAGGGTAACCCAAAAAACATTTTCTTCTTTTTATATTTAGTATTTTGTATAGAAAGGGTTATTTAGCCCCTTGCTCCCTCATAGGTAAGTTATATTCCTTAAAATATTTGCTTGTCTGCCAAGTGATGGTTTCTAAGATCATTGGCCCTGCAACCAAGGTTCTACGATCAGTCTTCTTGGTTGATGATCAGATCAATTAGCTGATGGCATTTGCGACTTACATTTTGCCATCCTGGCTGATCATGAGTTTCTTTAAATAACTTGACCAGGTTTGTTTTCATTTGGAATTTTAGTGGGAATGTCCTTGTTCTCTCTACTATGGTGATGATTAGCTAAGTGGTGAGACTGCTTGGCTCACAACCAAAAGCTACCAAATTTGATTTCCAGGCCCAGTGAAACATGGGCCATTCTCCTTACACCCAGATGAGCCTGGCCCATGGTTGGGCTCCGGGAGTAGAACAGCTCTCGGAGCTCATCAAAGGTAAAGGTATACCCCCTGATCACCTAGCATTTACAATAGGTACCTTTGTGTTAGCCATCTGTTGTGGGTTGTATCTTGGGAAAAATTGCAGTACTGATGTGTGATTATCATTATTATTATTATTATCATCAAGGGGGAAGCGCTAAACCCGTAGGATTATACAGTGCCTGTGAGGGGTAAGGGGAAGGTATTCAGGCTTAATTCAGGGAACTGGAGCACAGATCCAATTCCCTAGATCAAGAGCCCCTCACCAGCATCAAGGAATTTTCCTTGAGGGGTTCTGATGTGTGATAAACTCAGTCCTACTGTTAGTATTATTTGGGTCAAAATGGTAATAGAGGAACAAGAATAAAATAACAAAGAAAGCCTAGCAGTGTCACTTATTTTCATTCAGGTCCTAAGGATGTGATCCACAATAGTCAACTAACTCGCAAGTATCTTTTTTACTGCTAGGTACTTTGGCAGCAGGCATTAAGGTACCTGCCCATATGTCCCTCGTTTTATAGAATTAGATACTCTCCTGTCCTCTTGAGCTTAGTGCACTAACCATTGTGCTGAGAGGCACCTTAATGTGTAAGAAAGCTCCAAACCCAGTGGAAGTACAGTATTCAGATGTTGGGTAAAAGTTATATGCTTCGTTGACTCGACCCCTGCAACCACAACTAGGTGAGTACATGCTGTAATTACACATAGCTAGCTAATAAATTCAGTGCAATAATGTTTACTAAAAGTTAGTTATTTACAGTGAAAGAAGTCTAAATGCTTAATATTGCTGGCAGGTGTCGGAGAAATATCATTGCCGAGCACTTTGATGAAAGATGGGAGAGCGCAGATTGTCGTGGAATGTGTGATCACTGCAAAACTCCAAGAGAAACAAAGAATTTGGACACCACAAAATATGGTGAAAATGTGCTGTTGATACTTACAAAGGCTGCTAGTATGAATGAAAGACTAACTGGTAAGTAATGTATTGATAATTATAAATTTCTTTTTAAATACCATTTTTGTCTTGATGTGAATGGAGACTTTTAGAAAAGCTGAAATTCTGACATGTAAATATCTTTGTCCCCTGCGACAGCAACTATGCTGTGGGTAAGGGGATTATATTGTTTCTGTAACCCAGTAGGCAATGTCAACAGGTGCCCATGGATAGGCATAGTGGATGGTGTATTCTTTACAACTTTTCCTATGGGTAAAGGCCAGACTAATTGTTGCTACCAATGGTGGGCTTCCATATGGGTCACTGGCTCCACTTATCAGAGACTGTTCTTTAATTAAGTCTCCTTACTATGTATTGTACTGTACCTACGAGTCTTGCTATTTTCATCTCATGGATGGGCAAAAGATGCTTACCCTGTCATCATAAATATTTAGCACATCTTTACAAGATTATCCTGTGTGTTTTCAAGCACTCGTTATTTTCAACACCTCTGCTCTTTGTGCTTACATTGTTGGCCTCTGTAAAGGTGCCACCTCTATCTGTAACACCTAATTTTTACATTTGTTTCCTATTTTTTGGCTGCTTTATATTTCTCTTTGCATTCTGTAGCTTGTGCTCCTTTCTTCTAGTGTGCACTTTCCACCATGCAGCACTAAATGACCCTCTTGCATTTTGTACTTTTCATTAATATTTTTGTTCTAGATGTCTCTGTAGCAGTGGGTCTATAGATATGAACTTTGTAATTATGGTATGGTAAGTCTTGTTTTATGCTCACTTTTAACCATGTTTCTCTGAATTCTTTGGTAAGAATTTAAATGAGGCAGCATGTCATATTTTACATACCTAGGATGGCCATCCTGTGGTCACCAGAAGTCTATTAGAAAGGCAGTCATTTGGAGACATGATTTTTAGTTTAATATCAAATGGAAATTGGTCCAGGACAGACTGAAATGTCATCATGAGTTTTCTCTTCTACTTTCATGTTATTTATGTATGATAGAGACTGTTTACTGTGTGTTGATTTTTAACCTTTGCCATAATTTTATAAACCTCAACACCTAGCACCAGAAGAAAGACTAGCTTTGCAAGCTCTCTCTACTAGACTGTATATAAAGTTGAAAATATATGAAATTGCCACTTACTGGGTATATCTGGAGGGTATTCCAGGGGGTCAGTGCCCCTGCGACCTGGTCCATGACCCTTTTTTTAATTTTTCAGGTCAAAAGCTTATTGATCTTTTCCTGGGCAAGGGTCCTACAAAGCTACGCATAAAAGAAGCAATACAACAAGGATTACCAAGAGAGAGGGCCGAAAACATTGTGGCTTTCCTTCTCATTGATGGTTTTCTTAAAGAAGACTTTCATTTCACTCCATACAATACAATCAGCTACATTGTACCAGGTGAATCTTAAGGTTGTACATTGTTATACTAGTTGAGTTGATTTTAGATAATTACTCAGTTAATATTGGTTTTTAGACAGTTTAAATTTATTAGTAAGAAATATAGTTAATCATAGGTTTTATATATGATGATTAATGATAATTGTATTGTTTACATCTAGTCATGATAATTATTGTATATTATATATAATGAATTTTAGGTAGTAGGTTGGTAAACAGCAACCGCCCAGGGAGGTACTACCGTCCTGCCAAGTGAGTGTAAAACGAAAGCCTGTAATTGTTTTACATGATGGTAGGATTGCTGGTGTCTTTTTTCTGTCTCATAAACATGCAAGATTTCAGGTACATCTTGCTACTTCTACTTACACTTAGGTCACACTACACATTCATGTACAAGACCCTGTATATACACACCCCTCTGGGTTTTCTTCTATTTTCTTACTAGTTCTTGTTCTTATTTCCTCTTATCTCCATGGGAAGTGGAACAGAATTCTTCCTCCGTAAGCCATGCGTGTCGTAGGAGGCGATTAAAATGCCGGGAGCAAGGGGCTAGTAACCCCTTCTTCTGTGTTTATTACTAAATGTAAAAGGAGAAACTTTCGTTTTTCCTTTTGGGCCACCCCGCCTTGGTGGGAAACGGCCGACGTGTTGAAAGAAAGAAAAAGATATAATGAATATAGGTATAAAACCTCAACTTCAACAGTAGGGTATGTGGAAGCATAAAATGTTCTAAAACCAACCTAGATAATCTCCATAAGGCAAAGAAACAAGTGGCTGTCTACTTACAGACAACACCAAGGAGGTGCCTTGATACCATGAAGGGTTCTTAATCCAGGGATCTGGAGTTACCCTCCGTTTTAATCTGACTTCATTGGGCCAGTGTTAAAATTAACAGGTTACCGTTCAGATTTCACATGTCAATTTCTTGGATTTGCATAGTTTAATATCAAGGGTTTCTTTGTGTTATAAAGGATAAAAGGATAAAGGTTTATTTCTGTAATTACAATTTTTGTTTTCTAAGTAAAAAGAAAGCCACAATCATGTCGGGGCATTTCGGGCAAACTAATCCTAATTTGTACATAGTAAATACTTAACCCTTAAACTGTCCACACGTAGATATACGTTCACTCGCGAAAGTGACCGAACGTATATCTACGTTTTATTTTACATTCGTTCAAATTTAGCTTGATAGGCCTGAGTCGCCTAGACATGAGAGAATGGGTCTGTGCCCTCAGTGTGCGCAGTATGAAAAAAATCGGGGACACCAGGGTACCGCATGGTAGCCCCAGTTAGTTTCAGCTCCATCTTGGGTCAACATCATGGCACACCCCGTGATTCACTCACGCCGTCGTATTAACACTACTATTCTCGGAAAGTGATAGAGAACGCGAGCTTAGTGGATTTGACAGTGATATAGCCACTAATAATCAAGGAATTAGTGAAACTATTGATGACAACCCAGATGACCCTCAGCCCATCACCTCTGGGGTGGCAAGTGTGGCCAGTGTGGACAGTGTGGCCATACCAGACGCTCAGCCCAGCACATCTGGTGTGGCCACAGACCCTCAGCCCAGCACCTCTGGGGTTGCTAGTGTTACTACCCAA